>JABUQX010053376.1:55000-66487 GCA_015478945.1 Trachelipus rathkii
CCGCGTCCGCAGGTCAGCCCATCCGCGAAACCGCCGCAGCGGTGCGCCCGCAGGCGCAATATTCCCCGCGCGCGTGCGCCCGCAGGCGCAACATTTCCGGCGTAACCGCGCCGCGTTCGTCCGCAGACGCAAAATTCCCGCGCGCGACCGAAAAATATGATATCAATGTAAACTATCCAAAGAATTTCTTTTCAAATATACTATGATCATTCATCTTTTTTACTACAAATTGTAACGACAATTTTATTAAAAACATATACTTTACCATAAATTAAAAGCAGTAAAGCAGTAAAAACAATAGAGGTGTTATTACCTAACACCTAGGGGCTTAGTATTGCTTTTTTTTTACTGCTTTACTGCTTTAACTTTCTGCCTTTACTGCTTTAACTCATGTTTTAGTGCTTTAACTTTCTGTTTACTGCTTTTAACTACACTGCTTTACTGCTTAAACTCTCTGCTTTACTGCTTTAACTCTCTGCTTTACTGATTTAACTCATTATATTTTATTAACATATGTTTTCCTTTTATTTAATTGTTTGTGAGGATACAGTTCAAAAGTATTTTAAAAACAAAACTTTTTGATAATTTCGATTTAAAACAAGTTTTAAATACTTTTTTATTTTAATTTGTAATGTAAGAATAACAATATATAGCGTTTTTGTTATATAAAAATTTTAATTTAATAAAATTGCACGAAATTTTATTAAAAACTTATATTTTACTGATTTACAACTTTAATTAAACTCATTATTCATTATCTACTTGACGGGTATGGATGTGGAGAAATTTACGTTCCGAAGTCCGGCTACATGTCTTGTAGCTGGACCAACAGGTTGTGGTAAAACCTTTCTATTATTAAATATTTTAAAGGAAATGGAGATTTTTGAACAAATCCCTGTAAAAATAATATGGTGTTATAATGTTTACCAGGAAAAATTTAAAGAATATAAATTTTTACTACAATTGTACGAAATTTTATTAAAAACATATACTTTACATACCTTAAAGCAGTAAAGCAGTAAAACAATAGAGGTGTTATTACCTAACACCTAGGGGATTAGTATGCCTTTGTTTTACTGCTTTACTGCTTTAACTTTCTGCTTTACTGCTTTAACTCATGTTTTACTGCTTTAACTTTCTGCTTTACTGCTTTAACTTTCTGCTTTACTGCTTTAACTTTCTGCTTTACTGCTTTAACTCACATACATTACATACCTTAAAGCAGTAAAGCCAGTAAAACATAGAGGTGTTACCTAAACACCTAGGGGGATTAGTATGCTTTTGTTTTACTGCTTTACTGCTTTAACTCACCGCTTTACTGCTTTAACTCTCTGCTTTACTGCTTTAACTCTCTGCTTTACTGCTTTAACTCATATATTTATTAATTTTTGTTTTATTACTTTTTATTATTTCTATTTTTATTTTTGTTTTAATACTTTTTTATTTTTAATTTGTAATGTAAGAATACGCACAAACAGAGTTTCTTTTATATAAACATTTTATTTTTTAATAAAATTGCACGAAATTTTATTAAAAACCTTATTCAAAGAATTTACAACTTTAATTAAACTCATTATTCATTATCTACTGACGGGTATGGATGTGGAGAAATTTACGTTCCGAAGTCCGGCTACATGTCTTGTAGCTGGACCAACAGGTTGTGGTAAAACCTTTCTATTATTAAATATTTTAAAGGAAATGGAGATTTTTGAACAAACCCCTGTAAAAATAATATGGTGTTATAATGTTTATCAGGAAAAATTTAAAGAATATAAAGATGTGATTCAATTTCATGAAGGCATATACGATATTAGATCGCTGGACAATATACAAGGCCACAAAATTATTGTATTAGATGATTTAATGCACAAATTGAATTTGGAAATAGCAGAAGCGTTCACAGTTTATTCTCACCATCTAAATATCTCTGTGTTTTTCATAACGCAGAATATTTTTCATCAAAGCAAGCATATGCGAAGTGTTTCTTTAAACACACAGTATTTACTGTTGTTTGGACAGAGAAGAGACATGAGTCAAGTTAATGTATTGGCAACTCAAATGTTTCCTCTTCAAAGGAAAGAGTTCTTAAAAGTATATAAAGAGGTTACTTCGATCCCCCACGGTTATTTGATGTGTGAACTTCACCCCAAAAACACGCACAGAGTGTTGCTCCGTACCAACATTCTACCCTACGAGATAGAAACTGTATACCATACCTGAATAATGAGTGCTCTAGTTGCCAAAGTATTTACCTCTTATAAAAAACAAATTTAAAAAAAGCTGAAACCTTCTGAAAAACGTAAACTAATTAGTGAGGATGAGAAATTCATCCAGTGTGTATGTGAAGTCTGTTTAAATCTTATAAAAGGAAATGTTCCTTTAAACAGGCCTCAGAAGGTAAAGCTACGTCGCTATAGAAACATCATTAAAAAACTCTCCGTCAACATAAAAAATCTGAAAAATAAAAAGAAGTTACTACAGAGAGGAGGAGGAGTATTCCTGCCATTACTCTTCTCCGTTATAGCTCCCCTGATAACTAAGTGGTTATCCCCATAATGAAGAAGGTTGCTGTACTTCCATATAATGAGTATGAGAAAATGAAGTATAATAATACAGCATCTGTACAGAATTCAGTTCCTCAGATTCATCACTCGCAACCTCAATATGGCCAGTTATTGCCGCACACTGCGCAAAATCCACAATCGCAGTTTCATCATTCACAACCCCAATACACGCAGATATTACAGCCCAATGCATTGACATTACAACCTCTTTCACATCAGCAGCAACAGTTGCACCACCAGAATCCTTATATTGTGAACGACACATTATCTTTCCAGCAGCCTCTACCTCCTAGCTTATATGATCCTAAAGTTGAAAACAGATAACCAATATGAAGCAAGATGTACAGGATATTAATTCGACATTAACCATCTCATGAGAAACGCAATCTTTATCAAGGCGGCCATACAAAAATTGATAGATCTTAAAGACCTGCATCTACATCCATCACCCTACGTATCCCGTTAACCGATGATGTAGATATACCTAATGAAGTAAAACTGAAGTGAAAAATGAAGACAACTAAAAATTTTAAAACATATCCCTAAGGGAGCTTACCTAATAGAGTGGTGCGTAAATCAGGAATAAGCTTTATATAAATATTTAAAAAGACAATTAACTTTTGAATGAAGCAGGGGAGATCGTAATTGATGATGAAATAGTTAAAGGATCAAATATTGTGGATTTGATAGCTGATCTCTCACGTAACTGGAAGAAAGGCCCTGTAAAAGGATGGAATGATATCAAACAAGAACTTCAGACTATTAATTTTCCCAGAAGTTTAATCTTAAATACAACGCGATTAGCAGACTTGGATAATATCCCCATTACACCAAGACCTGATTCAAGTCCCTCAGGCACTTCTTACGCTTCAGATAAATTTAAACGTGTTACCAGAGGCCGACTAAGAAAAACACCTTATAATAGGTCTAGTTGGATTAAATCGTAATTATGTATTATCATATATTTATTTAGTTGTAATGTTTGTATATAAATAAAAATGTTATTTTAAATCTTTTTCTCTTTCTTTTTCCCTTGTGACCTAATATCACATTTTTTGTGACAATAAAATAGATAGATATATAACACATACAAAAATATATATATCAATATATATATATATATATATATATATATATATATATATATATATATATATATATATATATATATATATATATATATATATATATTACGCTTACACGTGTGTCAGTAGACAACATGGAGGCAAAGGAGGTAGTTGATAAGTATTACTTCAATCTGAGGGAACCAAATAGTTTTGGGGGTTTCAATAGGTTTGCTTTAAGGTATCCTAATATTGAGAAAAAAGAGTTAAAAGCATATTTGGAGGGTGAAGAGGCATTTACTCTACATAAACCTGTAAGAAAAAAATTTCCTACACGGAAAACCATATCTCCGCAGGTCGATAGCATATGGCAGATAGATTTATCGGAAATGATTAAATACAGCTCTTATAATGAAGGTTTTCAATATATACTTTTTACAATTGACGTATACTCTAGATACTTGTGGTTGAGGCCAATAAAAGATAAAAGATCAGCTACAGTTGCCACTGCAGTACTTGAAATTATAGAGGACGAGCGGAGAACACCTAAATCATTTTGGACAGATTCAGGAATGGAATTCAAGGGGCGAGAGTTTCAGGAGATGCTCTGGGAGTATGGTATAAGCTATTACAATACATTTTCCGTAAACAAAGCGGCAATAGTTGAAAGAGTCCAACGTACTATTAAAGAACGCATGCATAGATATTTTACTAAAATGAATACTTTTAAATATATTGATATACTGGACGATCTCGCTTATTCTTATAACAGGTCTTACCATAGAACTATAAAGTCAACTCCTTTAGAGATGTCAAAAACTAGAGGACGTATGGCACATATGGGTGAAAAAGAAAACAAAATAAAAGATAATTCAGGAATAAAGGTAAACGATTATGTAAGAGTTTCTCGAACAGACGAAAGGTTTAGAAAAGGATATGAATCCGGTTGGACTACTGAAGTTTTTAAAGTCCACAATATCCAACCATTCAGTCGTGATAGTTTAAAGTTATATTACCTGGAAGATTTAAATGGTGAAAAAATAAAAGGCGGATTTTATAAGCAGGAAATACAAAAAGTAAGGTTCAATCCTGTAACTCATGAATATAAAATTGAAAAAATATTAGCTACGAGAAGTAAAGGAAAAATAAGCAGTTACTTGTGAAATGGAGGGGATATCCTGCCAAGTTACATACTTATATATAAAGCAAGTGAAAGTTAAGAATCATTCAATCAGTTGTATTATAATCAAGGAGAGTGTAGATCACTTTTATATAACTCTGCCTTCTTCAGCCTCCTTGGATTTACATCCTGATAATAAACTCTCGGATTTTACAACTGTGCTAATGAATCCTATACAACTTGAAAGAGAGGCATACGAAGTAGGATTATGTGAAATGATATTAAATACGGACATAGAAAATTTGCCTCGCAATCTATTCTGGATGACTGTGTACAGAAGTGTAGAATGTGTTGAAACTATATTACAAGTGGAAGGTACTCGTTTTCTGAAAAGAACTACAATTGCCAAAAAGATGAATACGACCACACTTGCTACAAAAGAATACTTCATTGAAGAATTTGTTCTGCGACGGTCTTATTTTAAATCGGTTCCTGCTATTTTTAGTCATTTAAACGTTCTCTTTGATATGAGTATTATGTGTAAGGACTTGGTATACAAAACTGAAATGCTTACCTATGAAGATAAAGTAATAATATCTTTAAGTTCAAAAGTAAATGTAAACCTACGAGACCGGGACATGTTTTTTTCTCGAACGATCACCATGGCAACGCAAACATATTCGTAGACGTGATGCTGAGTTGGATATACTTCATGATATCCCTACTATGTTGAAGAGGGTTATACTATCTGTGGAGAATAACCGCATGACTCCACATGAACTAAAAGATGAAGCAGATCGAGTACTGCATTATACATGTACCCCATCCGAGATGCTCAACCACCCGGGTATGGCTTATGTATATACAAATATAATTGAGTATCAATATGTAGGTAATACTAAAGCTCCTTTATTAAGAGTAGTATATTTTCCCAAAGAGAGTAAAGTTATAACATTCCCTAATGTTCATTATCTACCTCTGAATAGATCAAATTTTGACTCCTGGTACGCGTGCATATAAAAGATGTAGAAAGAAATCCCTTCCCCCTTTACACACGGTGCATTGTTATGCAAAGTTCATATTAGAGAAAGAAACAGATGCAGTAATTACAGCATATTGGAATATATAAGAGGTGTAGTCAGATATATTTTTCATTTCATTAACATACTCTCCGTGTAAAGATAGTATAAGAAAGATACTCCTGTAATAATGGACGACGAAAGGGTATTCAGGGGAACAAAAATGCAGAGGGGGTATGGTCTTGGTGGATTTTTTGCCAAGCTATGGAGAAGTGTCAAGGCCTTTTACTCAGAAAGGCGGGGAATAATAGGTAAAAAAGCTATAAGAAAAGGTTTGCATACTATTCAAGATATTGCTGCAGGAAATAATCCTCGTACAGCATTAAAAAGACGTATAGCCGATGTTTCAGATGAGATGTTGGATGATGTTAAGCGTAAAATAAGACGTAAAATGTCAGGACAAGGTCGAGGGAACAAGAAGATTGTCATAAAGAAAAAGACTAAGCGGAAAAAACCTCTAAAGAAAAAATGTATTGATGTATTTGCTATTTAATTACTAACTGATAACTTTTATACGAGGTGTGTATATAAGTAAGGTTTTACATGAAAATGTTCATTATACGACCAGAGCTCGCACATGCAAGATGCATTTCCTTCATCCTTCTAGTCCTGATTGCTGTAAGAGTGAATTGGATCTCTTCTCAATGAACCCTACACAGATTAGCGTTAGCGAATCCAACTTTATCAGTATTAATCCTCTGCATTCAATTACCAATACAGATGTCCTCTAGAGTTCAATATTCCAGGTACTTCTGATCAATACCTAGACCCCTCTAATGTGTTTTTATATGTAAAAACGAAGTTGACAAAACCTGATGGTACAGATCTTCCTACGGGCGATGACCATATAGTATATACAGAATCAAATTTCCTGTATACATGTTTCTCCCAGGTTGAAGTCTATCTTAACGGAACTTCACTAGGGGCGGCAGCGGCTAATTATCCTTATAGAAGCTATATAGAACATTTGTTAAATTATTCAGACGATGCTAAACAATCTCATCTCAAATCATGTGGTTTTTACAGTTTCAAAGATGAAGCTGCACATATAGATAAAGCAGCTAGGGTCATAAATAATACTTATGAATTTTACGGTCGATTAAATGGCGATATCTTCTCTCAAGAAAGACTCATTCTACCATCTGTAGATACTAGAATCATTTTATCACGGTCAAATCCTAAATTTGCTCTTAAAATAAAAAGTAAACCTGCTGTTACAGTGGTATGTCCAGAACCTGTTTTTAATTCAAACTGTTGGAGGCTTATCTCTATGTCAGAAAATGAAATTATCACCACAGCGGTTCATTTGGAAATTGAAAATTCGCTTTTGAATACTACAGCAAAGTACCCTATTAAGAGAGTTGAAACCAAGATATTTAATTTCACTCAAGGATTATCGAGTATCAATATCCCTAACATTGTGAACGGAAATTTACCACAGAAAGTAATAATAGGAATTGTGGAACATGACGCATACTCTGGGAATTATAAAAAATCGCCCTATAAATTCACACCTTTCGGACTTAGAGGTATCAGTTTACATGTGAATGGACTGCCTCACGGACGTGATTATGAAATGTTATACAACGGAGACCTATCTCTCTGTACTCGACCTTTTTACGACTTAATAGCCAACACTGTATCATGTAATGATAGTGGGACAGGCTTAAATCTTGAAGAATACGCAAAGAATAGTAATTTATATGCGTATGATCTCACAGCTGACCTTTCAGCTTGCAATGCCTATCATTTAAACATTTTGAGAAAGGGTACCCTAGGACTAAATCTCTCTTTTGGATCGATTCTACAATCACCCATCACTGTAGTGGTCTATCTTGAGCATCCTCAACTCATTGAAATTGACAGAGTACGCAACGTACTTTTGAATTATTAAAGATGAATGAAGAGGAAATAAAATCGGTGTTTAAAAATGAACCTCGCTTTTTAGGTGTGTTCGCCATTAACGAAATAAACTCTGTAAAAGTGGAGAAGGATACATGCCTCATATTCAATACATTGCCTCGTCACATCACCTCAAACAGGAACATTGGAATTTCAGTTAATAGAGTAAAAAAAAACGATACTGTTCCACATAATATTCATTCTTTTTGAAACTTAAAATTATAAAAAATTTTGCTTTTTCCCTTATTTTTAAAATATAATAATGAAACTAATATATAAACTATGTCTTTCCCTGTTCAACCCTTATATTCTAATTTAATGTGGAGTTTATAGTCTTTATTTCATTATATGTTTTTTTAATACTGTTAAGAGGTCATAAACTTGATGGATTATTTGATGCTAAAAATTTGTATGTCAATGATTTTTATAGTTTCTGATTATGTAATAAATGCTTTAAAATGAAAAAACCCAATTTTACTTCCCTTAAAACAGAAACATGAAATGTTTTAAATAAAATTTCGTTGATTTTTTTGTGAATATCAGAATAATTTTATTATAACTGAAACTCTGTGTGTTTTTATTCTTACATTACAATTTAAAAATAAAAAAGTAAAAAAAGCAAAAATATAAAAGAAACATAATGTTAATAAATATATGATTTAAGTGGTAATGGAGAGATGTTAGGCAGAGTCAGAAGAAGTGTGCTAAAGCAGTAAAGCAGTGAGTTAAAGCACATAAAGCAGTATGCAAAATAACACTATAAACCCAATAGCTATTAGGTAACACCTCTATTGTTTTACTGCTTTACTGCTTTAAGGTATGTAAATTTTATGTGAGTTAAAGCAGTAAAAGCAGAAAGTTAAAGCAGTAAGCAGTGAGTTAAAAAAGCAGTAAAGCAGAAGTTAAAGCAGTAAAACATGACTTAAAGCAGTAGATGATTAATTAAAAGCAGTAAAGCAGTAAACAAAAATACTAATCCCTAGGTGTTAGGTATAACACCTCTATTGTTTTACTGCTTTAACTGCTTTAACATGGAAAGTATATGTTTTTAATAAAATTTCCTACAATTGTAGTAAAATGAAATGATTATAGTATATTTGAAACGAAATTCTTTGAATAGTTTACATTGTTATCATATTTTTCGTTCACGCGGGAATTTTGCGTCTGCGGACGCACGCGACGGTTAACGCGGAAACATATTGCGCCTGCGGGCGCACTCGGCGCCGGGCGGGATATTGCGCCTGCCGGCGCACACGGCGGCCGGTTCCGCGCAGTAGGGCTGACTTGCGGACGCGGACTCGAATCGGAAAACGTTTTGCGAATCACTGTCTCAAACTGTAGTAACTCCATTAGATATAATATTCTGTCTGCTAATAAGTGTTTATAAAAATACTAACTCGTATAGGAAGCATTTCTGCAACTTGTAATATACACTCAATCGAATCCCATACCTTATTACATAGGGTAGACACCAATATTAGGTATTCTAGGCTCAGGGAGGCTAGAAAAGGCTTGAAAAAAGTGGCACTCAGTTGGCACTATGGGGCACTCACTTGGCACATGTGGCCACCCACTTGGCACTCATTGCACTCCCAACCTTGGCACTCATGGCACTCATTGGCCCACTCACTTGGCACTCCGCTGGCACTCACTGCACTCATCTAATACTCATAGAACACTAATAGAAAATCACTAGATAAACTCCTTACGGTGATTGGGAACCATCAACGCCATCAAAATTACCGTGGGCAAAAATGGACCCATGGTTAAATATGGAAGGTCAAGGCCGAAATATTATGGTCAAACAAGGTAAAGACATCAAAACGGGCCTAAGTCCTAAAGGAAGGACAAAAAATTACCGTGGGTCAAATTGCCCATGGTTATAATGGCAGGTAAATAACCGGAAATATCAATGGTCCAAACGAAGGTAAAGCATTCACAAATAGGGGCTAGCCCTAAAGATAAGCCCAAAAATTACCGTGGGCCAAAAAATGACCCATGGAATACCAAAGGGTTGGTGGAAAATTTCCGTGGGCAAAAAATGACCCATGGCAGACCAAAAATTACCGTGGGGCAAAAAAAGACCCATGGAAGATCACAGGGTTGGTCGAAAATTAGTGGCAAATTTTTTGTCGCATGGAAGACCAAAGGTTAGCCAAAAATTACCGTGGGCCAAATGGACCCATGGGTATCTGGCAAGGTGGTCAAACACGGTAAAGACATCAAAAAATAGCGCTAAGCCCCTAAAGGAAGATCAAAAATTGCCGTGGGCAAAATGGCCCACGGGTTTCCCCCGAAAAACAACCAAAAAAAAATTTGACCCCCCCGCCCCCTTGGTATCTGGCAAGGTGGTCAAACAAGGTAAAGACATTAAAAAATAGGGCTAAGCCCTAAAGGAAGATCAAAAATTGCCGTGGGCAAAAATGGCCGCACGGTCGAAACATTAGGGGGCGTAAAATAGGGGGGTAATACGTACAACGGTTGCTGACGCAACCGTTTGGCGCAAACCCTTCTTCGAAGGGTTGCCAAAAATCAGGGGTGCCCGAAAAAAAAAATGGGGTTGCCAAAAAAGTTAGGGTTTTGCCAAAAATTAGGGTTCTCAAAAAATTAGGGTTCTCAAAGAATTTTAGGGTTCTCCAAAAATTAGGGTTCTCAAAAAACTAGGGTTCTCAAAAATTAAGGTTCTCAAAAATACCGTGGGCCAAAAATGACCCATGGAAGACCAAAAGGTTGGTCGAAAAAAGTCAAGGCCAAAAGGGTAAAGGCCCAAAAAGGTCAAGGTCAGGTAAAAAAATTGGAAGCTCAAAAAAAGGTCGCGGTCAGAAAAAGTCAAAAAAGGTCGCGGTCATTTTCGACCGAAATGGGTACCCTACTACTTATATATATATATATATATATATATATATATATATATAATATATGTTGTATTTATGTAATATATATATATCTATAAACATATATATAATATATATAATATATATATATATATATATATATATATATATATATATATATATATATATATAATAATATAATATATATATATATATATATATATATATATATATATATATATATATATATATATATATATATAATATATATATATATATATATATATATATATATATATATTATATATATATTATTATAGTATATATATATTCTTTTACCGTTTTGGCCCCTATAGGTTTGGCAAACAAATCGGTAAAGGAAGTGGTAAAATATCCCATTACCTCAGGATGAGGGCTTATCACGACAGGCTTAGCAAAAACGACGTGGTCAAAAATATCCTGCTTCCAAACCTATAGTATAATACATGGTACCTATAGTAATAATTAATGGGGCTGTTCCGACTGACAGGAAATTAAAAGAATAATAATATATATATATATATATTATATATATTATATATATTGTATATATATATATATATATCATATATATATATATAATATATATATATATATATATATATATATATATATATATTATATATATATATATATATATAATATATAATATATATATATCGTGTGTCCCTTAATGATGTTTTTTAAAGCTAATATATTACGAGTTAATTGTGGTTATGATATAACACGGGATCCAGAGAACTTCAAATGGTGAAAAGCACAAAATATATGCAAAGTATTTTTCAAAACATAAGAAATTTTTAGTGATTTAAAGAGCAATTGATATATATATATATATATATATATATTTATATATATATATATATAATTATATATATTATATAT
>JABUQX010053377.1:0-10000 GCA_015478945.1 Trachelipus rathkii
AATATCATTAACGAACCACTGGTTGACAGGGGAAAATTATTTTCCCACCACTCCACATCAAACTAGGACTGATGAAGCAATTTGTTTTCCATTTATTTTATTTGTTAATTTTTCAATCATCTTTCTTTTTACATCAATTAAACTTTTAGCGTGAAAATAAATATAAATTTCGTATTCACCCATACAAACTGCCAAATCATCAAGGATGACAATTTCATAAATTCCATGACTGACATTGAAGCATCTGCCTGGAAAAGTTTTGTCTTGGTTGTTCAGAACTTTTTGGGCAACCATAAAAATCTACCAACTATGTAGAACTCGGTACAGAAAATGCTTTCGGACTTCAAAAATTTGAATGCTAATAAGAGCATAAAAGTTCACTTTCTACATAGTCACTTAGATCGGTTTCCTGATAATCTAGGATGTTATAGTGAGGAACAAGGGGAGAGGTTCCATCAAGATATCAAGGTGATGGAAGAAAGATACCAAGGAAGATGGGATACACACATGATGGCAGACTATTGTTGAGCTTCAACGTGATTGTCCACATTCTGTACACAGAAGACAATCATATAGACAGCGACTTGTACAATTGTGATTTCATTGTACTGAATTCAATGTTTTGACCTATTAGCATTATATGTAGCAAATTTTCTTACTCATTAACAATTTGCTATATATCTTTCGTGTTTTTTTTTTTTTTGAATTACGTTACAACCTAACATAAATTGTTGTTATTAATGTATTTTTGTGACCAACCCTGTATCTCAAAAACTAGAGCCAATCTAGGAAAACGGAGGTCATATTCGGAATCAGGGCAACAAGTTACCTATAAAATGACCTTCAAATGTTTTGCCGCAAAATCTTTGTTGGCCAGTAGTGAATTAATGATAAAAATGTTACTGAAAACTGAAACAGTGTAAGAAAACATTAATGAAGCCACAAACAAAATATTATGAATATCAAAATTCAGAATATAAAATAAAAATATGGAAAACCCATAAAATTTTTGAACACAAACTCAGGGGCTTCCACCTTGTAGGAAATTGGAACCAAAAAATGTCCAAATTAGAGCATATTTGCTAAAATTTATAATATAATTGTTCAAACATGTAAATTCCACAACTTAATTGAAAAAAACGAAAAACAAATTTTTACTTGTTTTTTTTCAGGCTGTGTTTTTTTCATGAAAAAAACCGTTTTTTTGGGAAAAAAACGAGCTTGTTTTTTTCCTTTCCCAACCCTAGTGGTGAGGTATGAATATGATCGACATGTTGATCGGTCCGGTTGTTTTCCATGGCAGGATGACTGGTGCTGGGTATCTCGCGTTTTTGCGACGTACCTTACCAGTCCAACTAGAGAGCGACCCGCTGGCTACTCGGAGAGCCATGTATTTCCAACATGATGGGGCCCATACGCATTCCACCGCCGCTGTCAGGCGATATATATATATATATATATATATATATATATATATATATATATATATATATATATATATTATAGGCTATATATATATATATATAATATATATATAAATATATATATATATATATATATATATATATATATATATATATATATATATATATATATATATATATATATATATATATATATATATATATATATATATATATATATATATATATATATATATATATATATAATTATATATATATATATATATATATATATATATATATATATATATATATATATATATATATATATATATATATATATATATATATATATATATATATATATATATATATATATATATATATATCATCATCATCATCATCATCATCATAATCATCATCACCAAATACCTTAATTCCACATGCTAGGGTAAGGTGCGTTACATGCTCTGGAAACAGAAAAGTAGTAGAAGAATATAACGCAAGTCGAAAAGAAGCTCAACCTTACCTTTATACCCTTAAGTGAACTCGTCGCAGTCGGAAAAATCCATCCTAGGGCCTCACGGAACTGCGACGGACCCTCACTATGGCATCTCGCCAATGTAGGATTTATCCCTTGGCCCAGGTGGGCCACAATCATACCCCCTCACAAAACTCCGCTATTCACTCATATTATACACATTTCTTCTCGTCTCTTGTTCCTCTTCTCAATCAATCCACTTTTTCTTCGGTCTCCCAGCCGGTCGATTCCCAGCACACTCACCACTATATATCCGCTTAACCAACCGACTATCATCCATCCTGTCCACATGACCTTACCATCTCAATGTACTTTCATTTATTCTCTCATTTACGCCTTTCTCCACACCCCACAAGTCCTTAATGCGTTCATTTTTCATTTATCAATTCTTCTCACACCCAACACGCAACTAAGATTGTCCATCTGAACACATTGTACTTTAGATTTATAACTCTTATTCCAGACCATAGTTTCATTAATATACATTAACACAGGCAACAACATACCCTCATGTAAGACCCTAGCGCACTCAAGACTTGGTTCCTTTACATCCACCAAGGATTTAATTGCATCAGCCACCTTCCTACCATTTCAACTTTCCTACTACACTCTGCATCATTCGTTCCCTTTTCATGCGGCACATATCCTAAATATTTAAACTCAGACACTTGCTCCAGTTGCTCACCATCCAACATAACTTCACACCTAGGACTGTCCTCACTCACAACCATAACCTTACTCTTATATACGTTTACTTTCAAACCCCTCCTTAAACATACGCTGTCAAATCCCTCAACCAATCCTCTCAAACTCTCTTTAGATTCTCCACACAAAACCAAATCATCTGAATATAATAGGTAGGGTACCCTCCACTCTCTTCCATTCTCCATCACTTTATCATCATAATATTTAGTTTGAACTCTGATTAAAATCCTGGCTACGCCTATGTAGAGCAACGATCTTGCCAGTTCTTGAGTTTCTAATTTTGTCTTTCGAATTTCCCGCATTGTGGCTTAGTCTCTTTTGCCAATATACGAGTAAATTTACTTGTTCTGTTTATTTTCCCCTAAATTGACCATCTTAAATTTCAAAATGAATCATATTTCTCCGAAATCATCTTTTCTGGTAATTTCAATGTTCACCACAGCCAATGGCTTTTTTCTAATTCTCAAACTACAGCCAGTGAACTTGCCTTCCATTTATTTCTTTATCCAGAACAACCCTGAGCTGATGATGCAGCTCCTCATCCGTATTCTTGGTTGCTTTGAAAATTAATCCAACGTTCTTGACCTTTTCGAAACTTAGTCCTTCAGCGTAAACTGTTAAACTCTTTTTATCTAAGGGTTTCTCAGATCACCTTATTTCTGTACCCTGTTCTACATCTTCAAGTCATTCGCAGGAACGGCTTCTGCAGCACTTTGGTGCTGTTAACTGGTTGGACTTGGAGCCGTACTTATTTGATGTCCTATAGAATAATGATTATTGCTAGCATGAGAGAGTTCCTGTGTGTGAATAGGGCATAGTCAAATGATTTTCCTTGACATGGAAGTGTACATCCCGTTTTCTTTCCCTACACAATTAGAACTAATGTTTTGGTTGAACTCTATTCCCATGTTGGCAGGGACTAGGCCTTCGGGAGTTGCCGTCATCTTTGTCCAAAATTTTATACAACTTATATTTTATCTCTGAATCGTGCAAAAGCTGTTTTCTGTAGCAGGAAAAACTTTTCTCAATAAAAAGTACAACTCTCTCTCAAGTTCTTTTCCTCACGCTCTTTCTGGCATTTTGCAAAAAACACACCTCTCTTACCATATGGACGAGTCACTTACAATTCCTTTCTCCGCCTGCCTCCAAATCATTTATACCTAATATTGCAATTTCTTTAGATGTTCTTTCTGTTCTCAATGAGTTTAATACTAAAAAGGTGCATGGTTCAAATGGTACCACTCATTTGGTTTCCAAAACATGCTTCAGAGTTTGCTTCTCCCTTGGTGAACGGTTTCATTTCTGCCTAACCACTTCGTAGACCTTTCTATACTGCTGGAATTGTGCGAGTTCATTCGACTTATGCCGAAGAAGAAGGGGACCTCTTTCAGCACTCGTAACTATCGTCTTATTGCTTTAAACTCTTGTTCTTTCCAAAGATTTTAAGTCTATCCTTAACATGGGGATTTGAGGGCATTTGAATTCTCCTAATCTTATCTCTAAACTGATCTTCGCTTCCGTCTTTCTGACTATTGGTTCTCTGCTCTTTGGAATTTCGGTGAATCCTTTGCAGAGGCAATTAATATATCGAAAGCTTTCGACAGTTTGTCCAAAAGCTTGGATTTCTAAACTTCCCTCTTTTGATATCTATCTGATTTCCATTCTGGTCGTTCTATGACACCAGTTGAAGATTGTCATTGTCCGTCCTTTAAATTTGTCTATCAATGTTAGTAGTATTCCTCAGAATTCTGTTCAACACAATTCTATTTCTACTTTTCCTTAATAACTTTGTATGTCCCTTCATCTACCCACTCAAATGCTGACGATTCTAGTCTTCATTAATCCGTCCACTTTGTAAAGAGTCATTCAACTTTAAATTGTCGACGCTAGGATCGAAGGCAACATTGAAGCAAATAACAACAGATATCTATCTCTCTCTCTCTCTCTCTACTTATAATTGGGGCAGAGAAAACATGATGGTTTTTAATGGCTCAAACATTCGGATTTTTCATCTTTCTACTTGACATGATCTTCTGAGGCGTTTTCGCAATTTCTACACACTATCTCAGATCTGGCTCTGCATAGGAACCTTCTCCATCCTTGTAAGGAGCATGCATCGAATATTATTCTTTATTAAGTTTGTCTACCACGGGCATTTTCCAATTCAAGGAAGAGAGCTAACTAGGAAGCTGCTTCCTAGGATACACAAGAGTGATCGAACTCGGGACCTTCACCACACTAACCGATCGCTATTCTGTATGAGCCACAATGGCAATCTGAGGAGGTTCTACAAACACAACCCTTCACGAATGTGTAGAGTCTAGTACTTTTCGCCTTAAAATTCTTCTACTCTCACAGGCTCTCTCTATAATGTTTCATGACGACACCTTATACTTTCGTTTTTACAATACATTTCTTTCGAACTCTCATAATCGCACGCCTCCTCTTTTAAGAAACCTTGTGCAATATGTCTACATACTCAATTCTCATCTATCTGATCCCAGACTTAACTGCTATGCTCAATCTTACACTACTTTACAGGTAGAGTCTGGAATACTCTTCCTTTTTACATTTTCCTTACTCCTCCTGACTTGAACACTTTTAAATGTTGTGCATGATTCATTAAGTATGATAAAAGGTCAAAGTATTGATAAACGTCATTCAATAAATTTTATTGGACATTTCGGACCTAGCACGATCCATCTATAGGAAAATCTAAAATACTACAATAAAAATATGGTGAAAATTTCAAGGAACCTTAGAAGATAATTAAAATTAATCAAATTAATAATAAAGGCAAAACAAAATAAAAAACGAAAACATAACGCAACCATCACTCTGTGGATTTTAAAATACGTGTTTTGAAAAGAAATATAAATCTTGGGTAAATTTATTGGTCCCTATGAGGTAGCTGGTTGTATTATCATCATTATTAAAAAAATTAAAAAAAAACTACATAGTGAGCAATTATATTTTATATTTTTACATTGCTGGTAAGAGGAGCTAGGTTTATTCATGATTTCAAAGTTCTTGCTTGTAAATATTTTTAAAAGACGATGGCTGCAAATATTTTCCAGTGCTTTCTATAAAAAACCTGAACTTCCCGAGTACTTTGAGATAAGATTAGTTTATTGTTATTTGTTCACCTGATATGGGCGTGCAGCGATTCTCTTTGTAATATGGATAGTTTCTTACCTAATATACCAAAGTTAATAAACTATCGGAATTATACTAAAGTTAATAAACTATCGGAAGTCATAAGGAGTCAAATCATAAAGATCGATTTTAAAAGATAAAACGTTCATTCCTCTTATTAAAGTTACTAGTCATCAGCTCTTCTCCGAGAGCCCTTCCTTTGTGCCCTCTAAAAGATCATAAACCAGACTTACCGCTCAGAAAATTTTATCATCTATTAACAACCCCGTTTTTAAATACGCAAAGATCATTGTTCTAAACATAAGAGCCATTGCCATGTAATTTTACCAACCGTAGTCAGTTTTTATATTGCAAGCCTCCTTTTTACAAATATTTCAAATCTCGAAACATGCATTATTAACTTAATCTAAATTTATTTGGAGGAAAGATTCTTTTAAAGCTTTGGGAATGTGAAGGACTGATTTCGGTGACTTCTTAAATTCACAGTGGAAGACGTACTCTTTATCCCCACCCATTTAATAATGTCACAGATTGAAGAATACCAGTCAGATAACCTTGGGTTCCTTCCAAGTGCGATTTTTTTTTAAGCAAAATGGTTGAAATGGTGTCCATCATAATTTTTAACCATTCATGAATTGATGATATTGCGTCAACACCAAGCTTCATAACATCCTCTTATTTCACGATCAAGGAAAGGAATAGTGACACCTTTTTCTGGACAATTCTTTTTCAGTTTTACATCTTTCATGACAAATGATTAGCTCGGGGGTTCTATTCCAATCTCGAAATTTCACAATCATTTAAAAAGAAAGTGGAGTAAATGACTAGTCGTGTCCAATCAGTTAGCTATATAAGATGTCATTCTGATACGTTTAAAATGTTGTGGTTAGCATTTCATTTTGTTCGCTTACATCACCACTCGCAGGACAAATCTCTATCCTAATCATCTTACAGCTTTGAATTATAATTAAAGCAGGTTGGAAATTACAAAACCACATAAATAGAACCATTTAAGCGTTAAAGTCACGAAAATCAGAGATAATCCTTTAGTATATTTAGTAATTAAATTTATTAATTCTGTGGTTTGGTCGTATGGATAATAAAAAATAAAAAAGAAATTTTATGAACTCTGACCTTGAAATCCTCTCATTCAAGATAAAAAAAAAGGCCGATCCCAAATCTGACCAAAAGGACAAATATATTTAAGCCAAAAGGATTAATTTTTCAAGTATTTAGTACACAAAATGTGAGAAACCCTTCCTAATTTCATTTGAATTAATTGCCAAAGGTATTCCTTTATAAAGAAAAATAAACAAAGGTGTCCAATTAATATATAAAAGAAATAAAACGAACCGCTAGATAAGAAACTTTATCGTAAACCATTTAGGCAATTTGGAAAAGGTTTAATAAAGGACAATAAAATTTTGGAAAAAAACTCAACATGGGAAAGAGTGGTGGGAAGAGGAAAAACCATTTAATTATTTTATTCCTTTGCGATACTTTTATATGCTACCGTGAACCGCCATAAAAGAAGTAAACAAACAAAACCTTCACACACACACACTCACACACACACACAAACACATATACATTATATATAATATATATATAATATATATATATATATATATATATATATATAATATATCATATATATATATATATATATATATATATATATATATATATATATATATCATATAATATAATATATTTAAGACATTAAGAATATAGAGACGGTAAGAAGCCAGGGCCTATCGAGACTGTCCAGTCAACCCACTAACCAACTGCTCATGCAAATCACGAAAGCACCCTAGGATTGTCAAATACTGTAATAAAAATTATCAATTTGGCTTAAGTCAAAAATATGAATATATATATATATATATATATATATAATCTATTATTATATATATATATATATAATATATATATAGTATATATATATTATATATATATATTTTATTAATATTATTTAATACCACAACCATCCACAAGTGCATTAATAACTACGTATTGGTCACACATGCTAAATCTACATTAATCACATCTTCTGTAACTAAAAACCGCCATTTGGCTTCGTCTAAATATATTTACAGATACCCAACCCATCATTATACCATCCAACTTTCTAATGTTGTTAATCGAGTCACACTAACAACCTCCTGTTGGGCAGCCATCTTCAATATTTTACAACTCTATTACTGATGCATGCTTTCTTATATAAGACTGGCATGCTTTCTTCTTAATTTTCTTATTAAGCCCCCTGGTCACCTGTCCAATATTTAAAGAAAGACTTAGATTTGCTAGAGAGAGTGCAACGTAGAGCACAAGGATGATTTCTGGGTTTTGAGGGTAAGAGCTATGAGGAGGGGCTGAATGGAGTTAGGATGTTTTCTGTAGAAACGCGATTTCTCAGAGGGGACATGATACAATCCTAACAAATATTTACTCTATTGTATACAGAGATTATATTAAATTTTCATAGTAGAAACATGGGACAGGTGAACAGGGGCATAATAAGAAATTAAGAAGAAAGCATGGCATCTTGATATAAAGAAAGCATGCATTCAGTAATAGGTTGTAATTTGGAATAGTCTGCAGAGGACGGTTGTTGAGTGTGAACTCGTATTGCAACATTTAAGAAAGGGTTAGATTCGTTTATGGATGGGTTGGGAATCATATAATATATTGACAAAGCCAAATTAGCGGGTTTTTAGTTGTGATATAGTTATAGTTAGATGGCATGTGTGACCATAACTTAGATATTAATGCATGTGGATGGTTTGGGTATCATATTTATATATATCATTAGTTTTGACTAAGCCAAATTGGTGGATTTGTAGTTAACACAAATTGACAAGCCCTAGGTTTTGTGGATTTGCATGAGCATGTTTGGGTAGTGGGTGACTGGGACAGTCTCGATAGACCCATATGTGGCTTTTTACTGTCTCTATATTCTTTATGTCTTTATGTCTTTATGTCTTTATGTCCATGCTCTACTATGAAAAATTTGTTGGTCTCCGTATTATCAGTAGATGTAAATATTTTGTAGACTTGTATCATGTTCCTCGAGAATCGTTTCTTACAGAAAACATTCCTACTCCTTCAGCCTCTCCTCATAGCCTTTACCCTCAAACCCAGAAATCAACCTTGTTGCCCTACGTGCACTCGCCTCTAGCATATCTAAGTCTTTTCTTTAAATAAGGGGCAAACTTGTGCACATATACTCTATTACTGCCTAACATAGCTATTTATATCAGTTTAACTTATTACTCTTGCTCTTTGTAAACAACATTGCGATTATTATCCCCAGCATCTTATTAGCTTTATTCTAGCTTCCAAACACTGATTAGCTACTTTCAAATTACTGCTTATAATCACACCTAAATCTTTTTCTTGTCCACAGACTCAAGCCAATCCCCATTCAAATCATATCGTAGTTAAAACTTTTTATTTGAGTAACCTAGGTGAAGAACCTTACACTTTTTTACTATTAAAAATTCATTTGGCCACTTATCTCCACCCAAGAAGTTTAACAAGATCATTTTGAATCTTTATGCTTCCTTCACTTCCTAACTGAAGTGGCCACTTTAGTATCATCTGCAACTTAAGAAACCTTGCATTTAATCCTGGTCTAATCATTTTATATATATGAGGAACAATAGAGGCCCCAGCACTGAACCCTGTGGGACACCACTCTTCACTATTTTCCATGATGATTTATTGCATTTAGTTGTACATACTGTTTTCTATTTCGCAACCACTCTTTGATCCAACCATGTACCACTCACCTATACCACATTGCAATAAACTTCTTAATCAGCCTTATGTGGGGAACTTTATCATAAAGCTTTACTAAAGTCTAAAATATACAATACAATCTGGATCTCCCGTCAATGCAGATAGTAATGTTCTAGATTGCCTAAAGGTTTGCTGACATGACTACCCTTTCTGAAACCGTGCTGGAGTCATACAATACCTTGTTATTTCTAAATATTCTCTATATGACCTTTCAGTAACTTTTCCATAACCTTTACAACCAGAGATGGTAAGCTACTGGCCTATAATTTTCCCAATCTTCCTACTACCTTTCTATAAATAAGGCACAACCATAATGCGTTTTCCAGTTCTGGTACCTCACCAAAATGTTATAGATCGTTAAGAAATCAAAATACATGTGCCTTTGCAATGC
>JABUQX010053378.1:0-12782 GCA_015478945.1 Trachelipus rathkii
ATCAATGACAAATAAAAACAAAAAAACATTATATATATGTATATAAGATAAGATAAATAAAAGAGGAAAAGGAAACAAATATTTTTAAAAAAGCAATTTTTTAATCATTAAAATTATATATACAATATCTTACACAAATTAGTTTCGTAAAAAGTAGTTTAAATATGCTTACAACATGTACATATTTTAAAATATAATACAATCACATAAAATTAATTTTAAAAGAAATAATCACAAAATATTTAATAAGCTTGAGATTGGGCCATAGGACTTAGCAGATACTGTGTATTTATAATATACTGACGGAGACTAGGGAGTCCGTCCGTTGTCACGTATGTATAAATATCTCTTGCCGATATTTTCAAGTCTTGATCTTTATATGCAGGAGTCTTCATTTCTTTTTCCCAATGAAAAGTAAATTTTTCAATATCGATAACGTCCATGACATCTGCTAATTGAGCGTCAAACATATAGTTTTCGTTGTACACAGTGTATAGTAAGCGATGGGCTGTATTGATAAGATGGTCTAGTTGGTCGACTTCGACATCCCGTCTTAATATTTCTTCACGCATCTTGATAAATGCTGTAATATTTTGTCTTCCCACGATTTGGAAACCGAAATTTGAGGGCCTGAATATTCCTTCAGGGGTGCTTCTATACCAACTGCGTAAGTCAATGGCTTCAATATTGTTATGCAGAGAGAATACAAGAGTTAATCTTTTCGTATCGTTGGCTTCGCCTCGTGCAATGGTCACACCCCACGAATTGGTCACGCTAGATGAAACATAATTTTCGTTCACCCATGTATTTACTTCGTCAAATACGCGGTTTAATTCTTCACACGATAAGAATAAAGGCCGGTTGTTTGTATGAGGTGGAGAGGAACATGTGAAGTAACGTTCACCACTAATTTTACGACGGAAAAAAAAGCTCACTATATCTTTGGGGTGAGATATCTTCCATGACACAATATCGTTTACGAACTTGGTGTTTACTAAAGAAACCATGTTGACACAGCAAAGTCGAACGCTCAACTGAAGAATGCTTTCATCCTCAGCGACGAGAACTCTGTAACCCTAAAAAGGGGAGGTCGTCAACCAACCAATCAGAGAAATGTATACAAAAGCTAATAGGAATGCTAACCCTAACAGGCAACCCTAAAGGTGAAACCTAATCCGTAAATGAACAGCTGCACTTTAGGGTTACTTTCATGTTTATACAAAGGCTTTCAGGAACACTATTCGTAATTTTAGACCTAACAGTAAGCCTAATGGGGGAGTATAACGGCTAAAAATGAACAGCTGCACTTTAGGGTTACTTTCATGTTTATACAAAGGCTTTCAGGAATGCTGTTCGTAATTTAGACCTAACAGTAAGCCTAATGGGGGAGTATAACGGCTAAAAATGAACAGCTGCGAGCGTCTTTTGGAAGCTTTCATGTTTGAACAGATGTTAAGCCTAATGAACACCTGTTTTATATCATCTCGACCCTACATTTTTAACCATTCTCTACTCCGACTCATGCTTGCCTTTTTCCTTAATTTGATTACCGATGGATAGGGGTTCTTGTGGGATCGTTTTTTTATTAGTCCTAAAGGAGAGGGTGATGACGTCATTACAGCTGAAGAGCTTGACGCCATAGCTCTAGGTGTAGAGTACACGTTTTCCACATCAGCCAAACGTTCCACATTTAATATTAAACTTTTAGGAAAATTAATTGTTCTTAATTTTTGTTTTATTATAGGCCATCCTGTGATAGGTTTCCTTCGCCAATTACGTACAAGATCAGAAACTAGGTCTACGATATTTGATCCTATAATAGGATCACCGTCTATTACAATTTGACCATTAGAGTCCCAATTAATCTGACCTTTCAAAGTGTTATATAAAGCTATTCCTTTATTTTTTACACTGGTTGGAAGACTGCTTTCTAAAATAGATTTAAAATCTTTAATAGTTTCAGCTTCTTCTTCAGTTTCATTTACAGATCTAGGGATATTTTGGCTGGTGTATTTTTCTTTCAAATCTATTAGCTTTTGTAATATCTCCTGATACTTTATTCTTTTGTCATGGATATCCATACGTGAATTTAAAATTTGGCCAAGCTCGTTTTCGATACTAGACATTTGTACCAATTTAGGATCATATAACGTAGTAGGTTGAGTCTGTTGTTGTTGCTGTTGTTGTTGCTGTTGTTGTTGTTGCTGTTGTACAGTAATATTATTTATTTTTTCGTAATCGGAAAACGGCATAACCACTACCCTCATTATTATTATTATTATTATTATTATTATTATTATTATTATTTATTATTATTATTATTATTAATTATTATTATTATTATTATTACTGTTAGTAATTTAGTTAGCACCGGTGTTACAATGCTAAATAATAGAGGGAGGAAGGCTCCTCCTGTCTGTACCAGTTTCTTTTTCTTAAAAAAATTCTTCTTTTTAATTTTACGTGTAAGTTTTCTGAGGATGTTGCTATGTCGACGTAACTTTTGTTTCTGATGTTCTTTTATAGGAACATTTCCTTTTATAAGGTTAAGACAAATTTCACATACGAGTCGGGTAAATGATGTACATTTTAGATGTTTACGTTTTTCAGCATTACTTAGTTTCCTATAATTTTTTATAACTGGTAAATATTTTTCAACCAGTTTACTCATTGTTATTCAGGGATGTAGACAATTTCAGTTTCGTTAGGTAAGATGTTTGTACGTAACAGTACTCTGTATGTGTTCTTAGGATGAAGATCACACAGTAAATAACCGTGAGGGATGGATGTAACTTCTTTATATACCTTCAGGAATTCTTTTCTTTGCATAGGAAACATTTGACTTGCTAACACATTGATTTGACTTACATCTCTTCTTTGACCGAACAAAATTAAATATTGTGTATTTAAAGACACATCTCTCATATATTTATTCTGATGAAAGATATTTTGTGTTATAAAAAACACAGTGACATTTAAATGATGAGAGAAGACTGTGAAAGTTTCAGCTATATCCTCATTCAATTTATGCATCAAGTCGTCAAGGATAATAATTTTGTGACCCTGTATATTTTCCAAAGACTTTACATCGTATATACCTTCATGAAATTGAATCACATCTTTATATTCGTTAAACTTTTCTTGGTACACACTGTAACACCAGATTATTTTTACAGGGAGTTGTTCGAATAGATCAGGGTGTTTTAGGAACTTTAACAGGGCAAAAGTCTTACCAGATCCTGTAGGACCACACACAAGAGATGTACAGGGGGATCTAAACACGAATTTTTCTAAGGTGTTCATCATACCGATGCTTATTCAAAACTGTTAACAACAATATTTATTTCAACTTATATTATATATATATATAAAGCATAAAGATGCAAAATGGCAGGAGGGGTTAATGTTTCATGTTAGG
Source organism: Trachelipus rathkii (assembly GCA_015478945.1). NCBI lineage: Eukaryota > Metazoa > Arthropoda > Malacostraca > Isopoda > Trachelipodidae > Trachelipus > Trachelipus rathkii. The sequence continues at coordinate 3,419 of JABUQX010053378.1, forward strand.
GTTTGAAAATTTCTGAAAGAGGGCGGAGTTATATGGATTTCGTAATGTTTGGGAGGAAACGGTGTATATAACACATGCTTGGGTGTTGTTAGCTGTTAGTTATATTCAGTCTGTCGTAGAGTCTACATCTTAGTGAGCGATAGTTACTAGGTGTGTTTTCCGTTGCGTGATTGGTAATAATAATAATAATAATAATAATAATAATAATAATAATAATAATAATAATAATAATAATAATAATAATAATAATAATAATAATAATTTTATTACAGTTCTTGATAAGAATCACCAGATTATTGAAGCTCTTGTTAAGAATCAGAATGGCACAGCTTAATATTTTCAACGCGGGAAAGATTCACACTCTTATGAAAATGTTTGCGGTAAGTCTTGTTATTTTTTATTTTTTAAATTTAACAAATTTTATTTTTTAATTTAACAAATTTTATTTTCTTTTTAATAATTTGTTTCGTAAATTTTTCTGTGTTATATTTATTTTGAAAACTTTTTTTTTTTCTGAAAGTGTTTTATGTTGTTTGGCGAATATTTGTTGAATAATTTTTGTTGTAAGTTTTTTCTGAAAACTTTTTAATAATTTATTTTTTCTGAAAGTTTTATTATTATTATTATTATTATTATTATTATTATTATTATTATTATTATTATTATTATTATTATTATTATTATTATTATTATTATTATTAATTATTATTATTATTATTTATTTATTACAGTTCCGAGCCATTCTGTTACATCGAAACTAGTGGATTTAACAGAGGCGGTGGAGGAGGAGGAGGTTTCAACAACAACAACAACAACAAACAACAACAACAACAACAACAACAACAACAACAACAACAACAACGATCCTTCATCTGATAATAATGGTGAATCCGGTAATGATGAACCACCCCGTGAAGAGCGTAAAATTGTTCGTGCTAAACGTGGTCTTCAAAATGCGTGATGCGTAAGAAAAGAGTTTACCATGGGTCAACGATGCTGGTGGCAGGACCCAGTGGCAAGTGAACGATGCACAGAGATCACCGATGGATGTTGATCCCTTATGATGGTCCAGTTTGAAATGGGGTAAGTGTAATATTTGCAAAAAAATTCTTATAAATATCAGTATTGTTTTGAATCGCAAATAATTAATTAATTAAAGTAAAAGCTAAGGTAATCTTGTATTTGTAATTATTTAAAACAATAAGAAAATATAGAATCATTTAAAAGTAAAGTTAGGTTAAGGTAGATCTTATGTTATTACTAGTATATTTATGATGATTCTCTTTTACAGAAGAAAACAAAGAAAACGTGATGATGAGTATGTTGATGGTGATGAATGAAGATTTACAGCTGAATTACTGAAATTAAACGTCCCGGCTTGTCTCTAAGAAATTCAGGGTCATTGATACTCATACGCTACAGAATAATGGGTGAAATGAAGGAAATGTGTTTCAGACACAGTGCTTGATATTGAGGATGCTTTCAGAAGGGTCATTCGAGCTATTGTTGAACATCTAAAAAAGGAGGTGAACTATGGAGAATACAAAGCAAGATTTTGGTTTACTTTCAATGATGGTGCTCGCAACGAATTCCATGTCAATCTTGCACATAAAGATGTAAAAGATAATGATGATTTGGTATCAACCTTGTGCACCCGACTAGAACAGGCCTTTCAGTCAGGAGATAAAGCTACGTTCAGTGATTTCATCGTCGAAGTCCAGGTATTGCATAACCCTGAAGGAAATGGCCCCATAATACCTGGTCAAATTAAATTTACCCATCCTGAGCTGATCACAAGTCATTTATTCACAGATACAGATGATAAGAGGATTGATGCAGTTGGATGTGGATTTAAAGCTATAGCTACCTGTGTAAAAGTTGTTACCCATAAAAAAAATATATCTAATATCGACACTGGTACTATAGTAAATTTAGGGAAGGATATAGCCGATTGGTGCGGTTTAAATTATGCTGACCCTTTGACGGTTGATAAATTTGCTATAATAGAACGGGTCTTAAATTGTAGGATATTTGTCTACAGAAACGATAAAGATGAAAAGTTGCATGTAGTTTATAAACCAAGAGAAAATGACAGAGATAAAGATTTGTATGTAATTGGATATGATGCTGTCAATACTCATTATTATTACCCTCTTCCCAACGATAAAATCAAATTAACAATAGGTAGTGTGAATCCTAAGAATATGACGGGTCAAATATTTTGTAGACAATGTTATAGCTTTGTGTCAAATATGGTTTTACATCTACATCAAGAATGTGAATATTATAAATGTAAACAGTGTCTCACCTATGAATGTGGAGGAAGGGCTGAAGATAATAATATTCCCTTAAAGTATTGCGCTGAATGTAACCGTAATTTTTATAACGAAGATTGCTTTAAGAACCATAGAAAAAATAACAAACTCGTATGTAAGAAAATAAAAATTTGTAAGCTGTGTGATACAATGAAGATGTGTGATAACCAAGGAAAGATTCAACATGACTGTGTGAATATACGGTGCAGAGTTTGCGATGTGAAGTATAATCCTGATAAAGGAGTTCATAAATGTTTCATGAAAACATTGAAAAAGAAAGAAGAGAAATGGCAGGAAAATAAAAATGTACACATTTTATTACGATGTGGAAACGTATAACCACAACGAGCAGGATCAAGGAGACGGAAAATCCGTTGTTGATATGGTACCATACTTGCTTGTGAGCATGCTGGTCTGCTATAAATGCAGCGGAAAAGAATTAAGGAATGAACAGTGTGAGACATGCGGGACTAAACGACAGGAAATCTTTCATTTGGATTTGAATGCTGAAAACGATTCTGAAAAGTGCCCAGTCGATAAATTTATAAATTATTTATTCAGTTTTTCGGAAAAACATAAGAAAGACGAAATCATAGTAGCAGCTCATAATGGAGGGAAGTTTGACACACAATTTGTGTTCAGTAAATTATTAGCAAGACCCGGTGCTAGTGTTATTTCTAGTAACCCTGTAAAACGAGGCACAAAGATCATCACTATGACAGCTCAACATAATATTACATTTAAAGATACCCTATTATACATGCCCTGTGCTTTGAAGAAACTACCAAAATGCATGGGGCTTGATGGTGATGTAGCTAAAGGATTCTTCCCATACAGATTTCTTACCTTAGATAATGTAAATTATGTTGGCCGAATACCTGCTAAAGGGTTATTTGAAATTGAGCGAATGGAAGAGTCAGAGAAACGAGAATTTACCGAATGGTATAGCTCATTCGAAAATAGAGAGTATGATATTAAATCAGAATGCACTAAATATTGTGTACAGGACGTCGACATTTTACGTCGAAGTTTTGAAAAATTCCGAAAGATATTCATTGAAATGTTCCAAATAGATTGTTTAACAGAATGTTGTACAATTGCTTCACTTTGTTTTAGAGTTTTTAAAACCCATTATATGAAATCTAATACTGTTGCTCATATCAGTCGAGATGGAGAGAAAAATTATTCGTATGAAGGTATTCGGTGGATAGCGTTCATGGAGAAGTATACAGGTCAAAGGATAACCCATGCGCGGAATGGTGGTGAGCGTGTGTTTAAGCTTAAGAATAAACACGTACATCCTGATGGTTACACAGAGGTCCCTGTTGTTGATTATACACCTATTGATGGAGATGCCTTTGTAGCCCTCAGACAGCTTCAAAGTGGACAACCAGCTGAAACCTCGGAATGAACAGCGATGGAAGGAAATGGATGAGGCTGCATCTGCACCCGGTGCTAGACAAGTGGAAAAGAAACGCATAGTGTACTTGTTCCATGGATGTATTTGGCATGGACATCAGAGTTGTGAGGATGGCAAGCTTGAACATAGAGGTGTCTCCAGTCTGGACAGGTATAGAATGACTATGCTACAAGAAGAATCATACAGAAGAGCAGGGTTTGAAGTTGTGAGGGTGTGGGAATGCGAATGGAAAAAAATGAAAGAGGAGTGCACGGTAAGAATACTTCACGCTGACCCTGAAGAAGAAGAAGAAGAAGAAGAGGAACTTCTGAAACCCTATGTCAATAGAATAGGTAACGATGTCGCCAATCATAGACTTATTATTGGTGATGCTCTGTATGGAGGTCGTACGGAGCCATTTGTGTATTACTACCCTCCCACAGACGGTGCTAACAAAATTTATTACTTAGATTTCACATCGTTGTACCCATGGGTTCAAAAATCTCAAGAGTTCCCTACAGGCATCCCTACGAAACTTGTAGGAAGTGATATCCCTAGCATCCCTGAATACATAGCAAACATGCATGAGAAATATTTCGGGGTGGCTTACGTTAGCGTTTTACCTCCTCAAAACTTATACATTCCTGTTTTACCAGGGAGATATAAAGAAAGATTGATATTTACTCTATGTCGAACGTGCGCAAAAGAAGGATACGAAGGTTTGTGCACTCACACAGAAAGACAACGCGAGATTAAGGGTGTTTACACAACACCCGAACTAAAATTGGCTGTTGAAAAAGGATACAAGATTACCAAGATCTTCGAAATTTGGAAATTCAAACCTATGGTCGGTTTGTTCACCGACTACGTGAAAGCATTCCTGAAATGGAAAACTGAGGCTTCAGGGTACCCTGAAGGTATCACCGGTCTCACAGATCCTGAGCTTGATGTTTTCATCGAGGCTTTTGAAAGAATTGAAGGTGTTAAACTAGATAAGGCTAATATCAAGAACAATCCAGGTCTCCGTTTCATTGCCAAGTTATGTCTTAATTCTCTTTGGGGAAAAATGGCGGAACGCGCACCATGCACAGAAGACATCATTTGTCACAGTGACGCCGAAGTCTGGGCATTGGCAAAGCAGGCCGATTTAGAAATCGTAAATGTAGTGGTAGCTGGACAAAAACATATAGTATCTGTACGATACACTGCCTATGCTTATAATACTTCAAGGTCTACAAATCTAGCTATCGCCGCGTTCACTACTGCTCATGCAAGAGTCAAATTGTACAAACTCATGGAAAAACTGGGTCAAAGGGTATTGTATTGCGACACCGACAGTTGCATCTTTGTAGCCAAAAAAGGTGATGTCGTACCCGAAACAGGAAGGTTTCTTGGGGATTTGACCGACGAAATCGGTGCTGGTATTACAGCCGACAGCTTTGTTTGCACTGGCCCTAAATCTTACGCTGTTCGGCTTATAAAACCTGATGGTACCATCGACCATATTCTGAAAGCTAAGGGTTTAACATTGAGTAATACGAGTAGTGATATTATCAATTTTTACGGTATGTTGAAAATTGTGTTAGATAAAGTCGATACTGATGCTGACAACGAAGTGCGGGAATGGCTTATGGGTGCTGAAGAGTATTACGAAGCGATAAAAGATAAGGACCTAACAGCAATTGCAATTAAACAAATGAGAGAAAAGGAAGGAGATCCCACTCTTCATAATATGGTTTTCAATCTAGATGATTCAGATAAACCGTATGTGAATACAAAGCGGTCGATATAGGGAAGTTAATACTCCTTCAATGACTTTTAGGGCTACTAAGAAAGGAGAGGTATCAATCAGAAAAGGCACAAAGAAGCTGAGAATGACTTCAACAAAGAGGGCTCTTATTATAAACACTGCTCGAACTATACCTTTCGGATACAGAGGTCCTCTCGAACCTCTTTGCTAACTTTTCCTATGTAATTATATTATATAATATATATATATATAAATATATATATATATATAATATATATATATATATATATGGAATCTTCATTATTACCTTAAAATCTATGGAAATATGCATTATAGAAATTTAGAAATTTCTAATGTTTATCTTGTACTTGTGAGGTGTATTTTTATTTAATAAATGAGTCCAGTGTAAGATGAGAAAAAAAAAACTGATGGGCTGTGTAGGTACCCTATTTGTGAAAAAAATCCGCGTTCGGTAACCCTAATAATACTCCATAATAATACATAATAATCAATAAGATAATAATATAATAATAATATAAATAATAATATAATAATAATAATTAATATAATTAATAATAATAATAATAATAAGAATAATAATAAATAATAATAATAATATAAAAATAATAATAATAATAATAATAATAATAATAATAATAATAATATAAAACGCGAAAAAAAAAAAAGCGGTAATTCCTCCTCCTTTCCAAAATTCTCGAAGCGAATCCTAAACGAACTTTTTTAGAAAGAAAACCGCCAACGAATTTCAGTAGCTGAATAGATGTCTTAAGGCACGGACCGACAATCTCAACGGCTGCCACCGGCTTCTGACGGGCGGGGGTGGGGGTCGGGGGGGGCGACGATTCCGTTTGAAAAAAACGTGTACAGACTTATCATACCAACGTATGGCAATATAGTCTGTCACCTTGTCTACCCAATTATCAGATCTTCCCCTTCCCTCTTTCTATATATATATATATATATATATATATATATATATATATATATATATATATATATATATATATATATATATATATATATATATATATATATATATATATATATATATTATATATATATATAGTATATAGTATAATTATATATATATATATATATATAGTAGGCGTATCTAATGTATGCGTGTGTAGGTGAGGGGGAAGGGTGTAGGTGTAAGTGTAAGTTGGTACACATATGAACACATATAAGTGTAAATATAATTGAATTTTTATTTATTTATTTATTTATTTATTTATCCATTTATTTATCCATTTATTTATATTTATTTATTTGTTTCGAAAAAAAGCTTCGCTTTTTTTCGTGGGGGAGGGGGGGCGGAAGGGGAGGGAGGGGGCGCGAGGGGGCGGAGACCCCTAATTCCCACGCTAATTAATATTTTCCCACGACCCGCGGGATACCATTCCAGACTTACACCATCCTCCATCAGCTGGCGCATCGCGGGCATTCCATGTCTTCTCAGAGCTCTCTCCACGCAATCTTTCCATCTTACCCTCGGTCTTCCTCTCGGCCTTACTCCCTCCACTCTCCACGACCACCACCTACTTGCGACTCGTTCTCCCGGCATCCTTACTATATGCCCCCACCATCTCAGTCTCGCTGAATCTATCCTGTTCAACACAGGCACCACACCAACTCTTTCCCTAACCCATTCGTTTCTCACTCTATCTCTCCTCGTCTTTCCCACTAATCGTCCTACACCTTCATTCAGCAGCTTCGATCCTTATTTTCCTCTCTTGGTTGTAATGCTCCAGTTTCTGCTGCATATGTAATGTTTGTACCGAGTATGTCTATCAAATATAATCTTCTTCACTTTTATATCCATCACCCGATCCTTCATGATTGGATATAATAACGCTCTCATTGTTCTTCCGTATTTTTCCATTCTTGCCTCCACTTTCCCGTACACATCAGTAGTAGGAGAGGGATTCCGCACGACGTACCTGCCTTGACCTTTTTGACCTTTTTTTGACACCCGGCGACCCTTTTTTGAGCTCAATTTTTACCTGACCTTGAACCTTTTGGCCTTGACCTTTTTGGGCTAACCCAATTTTTTGAGAACCCAAATTTTTTGGCAAACCCTAATTTTTTGGCAACCCTATTTTTTGGCAACCCTAATTTTTTTGGCAACCCAATTTTTTTGGCAACCCTAATTTTTGACAACCCTTCGAAGAAGTTCGCCAAACGGTTGCGTAAGCAACCGTTGTACATACCCCCGACCCTAATTTTTCGATCAAACCCTTTGGTCTTCATGGGTCAATTTTGCCCACCCTATTTTTGGCCCACCGCCTTTAGGGGCTTAAGCCCTATTTTTTGATGTCTTTACCTTTTTTTGTCCTTGACCTTTTCTCCAACCTTTGGCCATCCATGGGTCAATTTTGACCCACGGTAATTTTTTGGCCTTCCTTTAGGGGCTTTAGCCCTTTTTTGATGTCTTAACTTGTTTTTACCATGAATATTTCGGCCCTTGACCTTGCCAGATTACCATGGGTGCAATTTTGGCCCACGCTTAATTTTTGCCCACTCGTGGCCCACCCGTCCATACTTCGTTCCTAACTTGAACGTATGTATGGATCTATCCTAACTGAAAACCTACACACACACACACACACACACACACAGATCAAACACACACACACACACACACACACACACAACACCAGATTACTTACCTCACACACAGGTTTACTTACACACGCAGATTTACTTACAATCACACCGATTTACTTACACTTATACACACATTCACTATGAAACTTAACACACATCCACTATGACACTTACATTTACACATAGACACTTAACATTTACACTTATACACAACAGCGTAAACACACTAACAACCCTTTGGTCTTCCATGGCTCAATTTTTTATGACTCAGCATCTTTGATAACTCATCTTTGATGACGTCATCTTTAGCGGTTCATACTTGATGGTGTCCTAATAATTAATGTTAAAGTTTGATGTTCCCAATCAACGTAAAAAAGTATCTAGGATGTTCTATTAAGTGTCTATGAGTATTCTATGAGTGCCAGGTGAATGCAAAGTGAGTGCCAATGAGTGCCAATGAAGTGCCAAGTGAGTGCCAATGAGTGGCAAGTGAGTGCCACAATGAGTGCCAAGGGAGTGCCACATAGTGCCAACGAGTGCCACTTTTTTCAAGCCTTTTCTAGCCTTCCCCTGGGCCTAGAATAGCCTAATATGGGTGTTCTGCCCTAGGTTATACAGGTATGAGGTTGAATGGTGTTTACAAGCTGCTAGGATGTTCCTCTATGAGTTAGTCTTCTTCTACTATCACTTATAGCTAATATATTACTTGTACAGCACACCTACACTATAACACTTATCACACATTCACTATGACACTTATACACCTATGACACTAATAAGCACTTACACTCTCCAATAGACACTACATTAAAACATAATACAATACAACTCACACCCACACACAATACACTTTAAACTCTGCACTCACACACTCGATTATTTTGATGCTCAACTTTGATGCCTCAACTTTGATGCCTCCACTTTGATGTCAGCATTGAAGCCTCAACTTTGAAGGTTCACATATTTTGATGACTCATCTTTGATGACGTCCATCTTTGATACAATCTATATGATGATTCATCTTTGATAACTCATCTTTGATGCATCTAGACTTTTCTATCCCACATCATAGAACAACACTAATATTGATGTTTTTCCCCTAGTTCAAAAGCTGACCCCACAGACGCAGGCAAGCCCCCTCCCCACAAAAGGATGGAGGCCCCCGCACCCGCAGGTGCGTCCCGCGCGTCCCCGCCCGCCCCGCGTCGCCCGCAGGCGCAAAATATTTCCCGCGTAACCGCCGCCCACGTGCGCCCGCAGGCGCATATACCC
>JABUQX010053379.1:2500-5000 GCA_015478945.1 Trachelipus rathkii
TAATCAATTTCTAATTAGATCAATAACAGTACCACCAAAGAGACCGCTATGGACGGCATTTTATTGGCGGACAAGCAGGCGAGTTCCTTGCTAGCTGATAAAGATCAGGGAATATCTCCTCAAGCATCCTCCAGCGTACGAAAAGAATGGTATTCTTCAGAAGAATGCGTTTTCTATCTCCCGCATTGGTTAACCATTTATTGATGCCTTCTTATGATCTATCACTTCATCTTTCATTGCTTGCATGTAGAATTACAAGTTCCTGACATAGGATGACGTGGTAATTGTAGATAGTTTGAAGCAACCTTTTTGCGTTCTTTGTTTTTCCTGAACATTTTTCAGATTTATATTTTTTGAATTTCCTCACCATTCTGACCTTAACCTTCTCGTGAAAAACTGGGAGTGAAAATATTTCATTGGATTTGTTTTCTTTCAAAAAACGTGGCTATGGAATAGTCATTGCTCTCTTGGTTAAGTTTCTTTCAATATCGCACGCCTCTCATCATTTTATTACATTGGCAATCATTGTACTGAGGATTTTTATACTCTTTTCAGAGTAGTTAGGAGATGTTATGACGTATCCATGTTACCTCGGACAGCGGGCCTCCGCAGAGCACTACCAAAGGCGGGATTTGGCCACAGCGGACTAAGTTCAGTGTAGGGAGGACGAGATTTTGCTGCTCATCATGGTGATATCTTCAAAAGGTTGGAGTACAGTGATATTTATCACTGACTAATATTTAAATTTGAATGTTAAGATATTTTATTTTTATTCATTATTGCCCTGAGTAGGGCTTTTACAGGACACGTCCAGCAACGATTTAGGTTCCTGCGCCATACCATCATCATTTGAGAACTACTGTCCCAGGGCGTGTTAACGATCATTGTTTTTACTGCAAAGTCAGTGTGGTACATTAATATTATGGCACCTGATATTTTCATCAGTTTCTTCTTGAGCCATGATCGAATGATTAAAGTATGCCGCAATTGACCTAATATTTTGAAAAACTTCCGCTGGACTGTTATCGAGTTGTTACACCATTTCTAAAGTTAAAGGCGTCAGATGATGACTGACGGAGTTTGTTTGTTTTCACTCAAGAAAGAAAACATAGTTCCTTTAAAATTGACGCCAAAATCTCTCAAGACACAGTCAACAGCAATCTTTAGAGATATATGGTCGGTATCTCACTTTCTTTTCATTTAATAGGTCATCGGCAAATATTCACCGCGTCGTGACGTTCAGAAGGTCGTTTCAGGCGCTCGACACAAAAATCTTTATGGCTTTTTGAAATCCTTGCTTCGATCGCTGATGGCTATGGATAGTCAGAAGAGAACAAATAAACTGCTGGTTGAGTATTTGATCATTCGTCTCGGTGGAGAAAAGTTACTGGTTTTAGTTTTAAAATGGTCAAAACATTTCTCCCAAACAGTCTTGTAGTATTTTTCCTCTGACCATAGTTTGATGGAAACGAAAGGTTTCTTTTAATTAAGTGCCGTTTACAAATAGAAAACTTCAATCTGTTATAAGAAAATAGAAGTCTGTCCATTTACTTATTCATTTCTGAAAAGTTTACTATCCACCCTTTGTGTTTTCTTCGTTTTCCAGCTTCCGTATTTTTGTATTGTTTCTAAGGTAAGCAATTTTCAAAGAAGCTAATTAAATTTCTTTTTTAAAGTGCGTATTGGAAATCCATTTCAAATGTTTTTACTTCCTTTTCATTTCTACGTCTTCCTTGTTGTTTGCTTCTTAGATGGTTTCTTAATAAAGATCTCATTTTTTCCTTTTCGTGAATAATTACAAACAAATTAACCCACTTTGAGATGTTATGGGATACAATATATCTAAGTAAATTCCAAACCACACTGGGATTCACTGATGAGGATGCCATTGCTTAATCACTTTCAGCAGCTGATTGTTCGAGAGTATTATACTCACAACGTACAAATACATCAATAATGTATAGAATTTGGACTGCGACTTCACCGCCCCACCCCTAGAAGTTATTAGTTTAACTCCATTCTGGTCAACTTATACATAAGCCGAAACATTTTCTAAACAAGTTCCATAATATTCGCATCATATGTGTCCGAGTGCAAAAAACGACATGTGATAACGTATTTTTAATTTTCGGTGAAATGTGAATTAAATGAGAATATCATTTTTAAATACTTGTGAAAGGTGCGGGCGACTGTGAATTCGATAAATTGAAAAACATGAGTAATATTAGCCTTTCACATTCGAGAATGCAAATAATTCGATCCAAACTCTTTTATATATATATATATATATAATAGTATACTTCTATATATATATATATATACTATATATATATACTTATATTGTTATATTATATTATTATATTATATATATTATATATATATATATTATATTAAATATATATATATAAATATACTATATATAATATATATATATATATTATATATATTATATATATATATATATATATATATATATAGTATATATATATAATATATAATA
>JABUQX010053380.1:0-17138 GCA_015478945.1 Trachelipus rathkii
GGGTAGCGATACCACACATCGGCCGTTTTCGAATGATAAATTCTCTTCGAAGGCTTCTAGTGTCGTTTTCTCTGCCTCGGTGAACTTTTCGTCCGGCAGGATGCCAATTTGGGACAGAGACCAAAGTCTGTCCAAATCTTGGGTAGGGATGCCCTTTTCCCCCGACGAGAAGGGGCGACAATTCGGAGGGGAGCGTGGTCGCTCGTATGCTCCGGACGCATCCGTCACCGCACCATCTTCCAACTGAAGGGAGGATGAGCAGTGGGTGTCTTCAATCGAGGAGCGCTCGATGTGAAACTAAAATGATTCAGAGTGTTCGGGCGTCTCCGACTTCGCACCGACCTCCGACTGGAGGGAGGATGAGCGGTGCGTTATGTTAGTCAGGTAACATTCAGTTTGAGTTACCGGTTCAGATTCCTCAAGCACATCCTTCAACCTTTCTTACAACTGGAGGGGAGAGGGTGATGGGATTCAGCGACAGGAGAGGGGGCGGCGAGGGATCTAGACCCGTGAACTCCTTCGTTACCTCTTTCAACTGGAGAGAAGAGGGGTGATTTCTCAGCGACTGGAAAGTGGTCAGCAGAGTGGGGCGACGAGGGATCCAGGCCCGTTGACGCCTTCGTCACCTCCTCTTCCAACTAGAGGGAAGAGGGGTGATGTTCCTTCCGATAAGAAGGGAGATCCGGTCTCCACTCATTGGTGAATTGGACCTCTCTCCTAAAGGTGGACACTACTGTTACGTGCAAAGCAGTGTTTCGGGAGGAAAAGGGTAATGGCCCCCCAAAGCATGCCACTCACGTTGGTTTTCATGAGGAACTCACACGATTTCAGGAACTTTCCTATGCAGTCAGCTGCAATCAGCAGCTCAACTTCGTCGACGACATTGCTATCCTGGTAAGGATGGGCGAGTGGTACGTGGTGTCTTCGTAACATCCTGGTGGTATCAACCAAGCCAGGGAATTGCAGATCGGAGGGTAGTTTGTCCACCACAATAGCTGTGATGGGAATCGTACCATCCTTCGTTTTAACTCTGAGTAACGACATCATGGAAGGCCGCAGTCCCCCGTCGGTTAATCCCTTTGATGGCTATCTCCACCTGGGACTGTGGCATGCATTGTAGTTTCCGTGCAGTGGATTTAGAAATCAAGGTCTTCTGGGACTCAACGTCGACCAGCGTTCTCACAGTAAGAGTGTCAACTCCGTTGTAGGTAGTCAAGTCGGCCAGCGGGAGCGCCACTCCTCAACCAACAGAGCATAGAGCGGCAAGATTGCTCGAGACGGCTTCCCCTGAGGGTGCTGTCGACGAGTTCTGCTGCTGTCGGGGGTGATTTTTAGCTCGGGAGACTGGTTGGGGGAAGAATATGACATGATGATCCTGCCCCTTACAACGGAAGCAAGCCTTAGCATTCCGGCAATCTGCGGTGACATGGTTTTCTGCCAGACATTTCTCGCACCAACCGTAAGTTCTGACCACGGTTCTCCTCAACTCTGTCGTTGGAAGCATCGGACACTCCGAGGGAAAATGATCCCCTTTACAAAATCTAAAGCTTCGTTTGTCCGATCTCGTCGGGTTCTTGTATAGCTTCGCAGAGGACTGGCCTCTAGGGAGCACTGGCTTAGTCCCTGTAGTGCTCAACAGTGTGGAAACCTTCTGTCTGTTAGTGCCATTCATTCGCCTATCCGTTGAACCTCTCGAAGATTCCTCCCTCCTTGGTGCGTCGGGGTTGGGCTTCGTTTAGGTCGTGTAGGGTCTGGTGGCTTCCAGGAAAGCGAGAGCCTGGCTGACAAAGTTCGTTACGGAATCGAGATTCTAATTCTTTCTCACTTCCGTCCAAGGGATCCTTTCCTTGATCTCCGCTGGTAATTTGACGGAAAGCAGAGTTCCTAAGATGATGGAGCAGCTCATACAGTCTCCCACCATCTCCTTTGTCTTCAGAGACTCTGTGAAGCAGGAGATGTCAGCCTTGAAGCGGAACAGCTCCGAATACGTATATTTAGGGGGTTGTAGTCCGGTAGGTCTCATAATGAGGGTCTCTATGAGTTTGAATTTATCCCCATAGTTGTCCTTTAACAGCTTTGATGCGGTACTGTAATTCTCTCCCTTCACAGAGAAACCCGACACCATCTGCTTAGCGTCACCGCGCAAGCTGTGCAAGAGGGCATTTAGTTTTTCTCTTGGCTCAGAACCATAACCCTCCACCATCGACTCGAAGCTCTTGAGATAGGAGGAGAACTCCAGAGAATCACCGCTGAAAATCGGCAAGGTCCTCGTCGGGGGCTTGAACAATGTGGGGGTCGGCAACTCCCGGAACAGTAAGAAGCCCTGGATGGGGACGGAGAGCCGTTCTTCCTTTTGTTATCCCTATCCCTTGCGGCCAATACTTCATTGGCAAGATTGATAGTATTTTTTATGATGGTGTTCAGCCGATCACTCTCCAAGTAATCTGCAATATACCCCTCTCGGTCAAGCGAATCCTGTATGAGAACGTCGCTTTCACCTAGTTTGCTGATGATGTCCTCTAGTTTCTGGACCAGCGTCAGGATCGTTGCCGTCAGTGAATCAGGTCTGGCCATCAACTCCTCCATCTCGGATATAGCTCCGGTAGCGCATAACCGTACAGCTTTTCGTTGCCTTTCGGCATTCCTTATCTTCTTTGGCTTTTGTTTCTCCTTCTGGGCTTGATTTTGACCCTGGATTTGGGTTTTTCTGGATAGTGCTGCGCAATGTTTTTTTCATGGCGGTCTAAATGTTTCGGTAAAACATATAATTTGATATTTGACATTTGTTATTTTAAACTTGAGGTGTATCTACTTACCCTTTTTGGGGGCGTTGTTTCCTGTGTGGGTCCTTGCACTATTATATTTGCGTGCACAGAAAATGTCCGCGTCTCTGCTGAGATTGAGCTATTAGATAGGTTTTTGAGTGTTATCAGTTATTAAAGAATTCGTTGTCATATCTTAATATGTGCGATGTAGTTCGTGTGTCGGTTTCACTCTCTTTATTCGTGGTTGTTGTTGTTGTGACCTAGAAATATTCTGTATATTAAAATATAATAAAGAAAGTTTTAAACTATATAAACAAAAAACAAAATAACCACAAATCAAATAAATCAGCAAAAAAAAAAAACTAAGAAAGAAAATATCCAATCAAGAGACCTTAATTGAAGCATGTCTTTAGACGATATAACATTAACTTAAAACTGTAATCAAACCTACAATTTTCGATTAATTAATTTTGTGTAATATTTTTAGTTCATGTTTAACCATGAGGCCCGATTTCGTTTGTAATATTTGTTTATCGATTAATTGTGTCAATTCATCCTCAGTTTACTTTAAGATACCAAGTTCGTTTTTCTGTCGTATTTTGTATTTTTATGTTTTAGATAATTTATATCATATTTGTTTTTCTGGTATTGTATTTGTATTTTCTCGTTTAGGTCTTACGAGGAATTTCGTTGCTTGTTTGTAATTATTTCGTCTTTCAATAGGGTTATAGATACGCGTTCGAGAAGCTGTGTTCAAGAACTCAGGCTCCTTGTCGGAAACATATTGCAATATACCTTTGATTTCTTGTTTGACATCAAGTGAATAATAAAATTTATTAAGAACATTTTATGTTTTTTGCCAATGTCTTTATGCTTTAAAATATCGTTAACTCGCAGAAAAGAGGCCGATACTGGTACTCTATTTCGGAAGTGTCGAGATACTTTAATTAATGATTAATAAATCTCAGTAATGAGTATAGCAGACATTTGTTTACTCGCTAGGTATAATATTTCAGTGTAAAATTGCATACTCTGATAAGCTTCTATAACCAATTAACTCTTAATAAAGGTCATTTTATTTCATATTTGAATTGGTGCCCAAAAGTAAATAACTTTAAAATTTATTTATTTTATCATAGTTAGTGAGTAGTCAATAGTTATTCATTATAGGAATAAATATGAAATATATCATCACTTTTGAATGATTAATAAACTTTTTTTATGTGTTGTTTCAATTAATTTTAACACTACTCAAAAACATTTTCATTTTCCAGTAAGTTTTAACAAAGATTCTCATGCAATGCTTTGTAATTTGTTTTGCTCTATTGATTAACGTATTTTATACATGTGGACATGAATATTTTTTAACTGGCTACAGAAAATATTAGATATAAGAAAGTAAAAAAATGAACAGTAATAAAAGTAGGAACCTCAATTAATCGGCTGAAAAGACCAAATAAAAAGACACATTCTACTTCTTTCATAAAACAATAATAAATGCAAAGTTAAATGAAAATGGGCAAGACGCCAAAGTAAAGTCGCTTTTATTCAAGAGAAGATTATCCGTGAGTAGCCTGTCTAATACAAAATAATGAAATATGTAATCTAAATATTTCAAAAATATAAAATTCACCCAAAATAGATATTGGGTGTGGAAAGATTCTTGAATCAAAGCATAAAAAAATTGTGAGTGATACGGGTATTCTCTCATATTAGTTTATGCTGCGCCAAGGACGCCTAGCTTAGAATTCCACACACTTTCGTGTGTGGAAGATAGTATTTTGCTTACTTAATTTGGTTCTCACATTAGCTTGGATGGTTTAATTTTGTGTAAATTTATTATATTTGTGTCGGTTGGTGGTTCATTGTCTTCGTTATGATATGTTTGTATTATGATATATGTCGTGAATTGGCGTACGTGGTATGGGGCTGCGTTGATAAAGATTATGTGGTTGTTTTTGGTGTTCAGGCAGCATACTTGTGATTGGATCTCCGAGGATTTTTGGCTGGTTATGTCTCTTGTGGCTGCATGGTGGTGTATTTTGTTCGATGCTTTTGTTTGTTGTTATACGATGAATATGTGTGATAGATTCTTTCCGTTTTCTGTTGGGTCTCATGCCTCATTCTTGCTCGAGTGTGTTGTTGCGTGTAGGTGTAGTTCCTTGTTGTCTCGTTATGCTTCCTCTGTTTGTTTTTCACGGATAGTATTTTGCTTGAGATTTTGGTAAGTGTGATCTCGTTTTGGTTGCTCTTTAGTTTACTGTTCTTTGTTAATTTTTCCAAGATTGATATGTTGGGTTGCTTTGGTTTGTGTGTGTATTTGCTTCTGTTGTAGGTTGTTTGTTAGTTTGATGGGGATTTGTCAATTTCTTGGTTGAGAGCTTTTTTGTGTGGTTGTTGCTGATTTGGGTATATTTTGATTCTAGTAGTGGTTCTAGTTACATATTTTAGTGGGTTGTTGTTTTGCAGTGTATGATTTGGTGGAGTGTGCTGAGAGATATATATAATAATTCGTGTTGTTTGTTTGTGTGATAAATACGTTAGGTCGTTTGTTGTGTGGGATGTGTGGTGGCTCAAGAGATATTTTGTGTGCTTTTGTATGTGGGGCGTTGAGAGATTGTGTGTTTGGTAATGTACTTGTGGTTGAGTGAGTTGGTGTATATTTATGAGCTCTGGTTATATACATCGGTATCCGTTTGTAATGAAGTGTGGGTTTATTATGTATGAGTCTTTTTAGAGCTTTTTTTGCTTGTTGGTGTGTTTTATATATTTTTAATTTGAGGCGGTTCACATGTTGTGTATTAAGTATTGTTTTTTGTTCAGGTTCGGTAGGAACATTTCTGATGTCTCTATGGTTTCCTGGTGTGAGAGAGATATAGGAGAGTGTTCATAAACTTAAGTAATAGGTGCTGTTCTGTTGAAATAAAATTATGGTCTTAAGATAGTTGTGTTTGACGCATCTGATATGTTAAAGGTTGTATACAAATATTTTTTATTTTTGTGGGTGTTTATTAATTGTAATTTGTTTTCTTCGATTAATAGTTGTTTTCGACCATAATGTTATCTCATCTCATGTAGCACTGAACTTATGTGTGGATATAAGTGGTCATATGAGAAAAGTTGTTACACAGATCCAAGTCGAGAGTGATTTTCATGTTGCGCTTAGTGGTTCTAAGATTCTTTTGTGTGTGTTTGTGCTGTATTCTGTTAGTTTCTCATTGTCTTCTAGCTTAGATCGCTTGTTGCTGCGTTGAGTGTTCTGTCTGCTTTTCCGACTTTCACCCTGTTTGTTGGTCTCAATAGTGTTTTGCGGTTGATCACATGCTTTCATAGTGTGTTATGACTTCGATTGAGATAAAGAGTTTGTTTTACTCAAACTGTGTTTGTGATGTGCTAAGATGATAACCAGATGAATCTCGTTATTCCGTGTTGCTCTTCATATATCAAACTTATTGGTGCTATTTGTTTGTGTGTTATTAAGTTTAGACATGTGCCTATCTTTGGAAACTATCTGGCGATTGTTGACTCATTTATTTGTTTCTGTGATCTAATACACATCTCACAAGTTTTCTTCGTGTAGGTTTTCTGCGATTATATATGGGGTTTATGGGAATTTGTGTTGCTCTCTACTCGCAGGTTATGATAATATATGAGTTGTGTTGGGAATCAAACTGGTTTCAAATAATTGAGTCGAATTGATTTAATTTCTTTTGTGATTGAGCTCACGTTGTCGTAGATGTGAGATTGAGCTATAGATTGAATGGTTGTGATGTATATGCTTTATAGTGTAGTTTGTGGAGAGAGCCTCTAGGTTTTTGTGTCTCGAGCGCTGTGTGTAGTTCATTTCAATCTCTATATTATCCTTAAAAGGTAAGTGAAGAATGGTATCATAGAGTGTGTGCTTCAGGAGGATGCATATTTCTTTTTATCTATAGATTCTATTGGTGAGATATACATGTGATTATTATGTGTTAGGTGATTAGTGTTTTGATGTCGGATCTCACATATATCACAATGTTCATATATAGATCCAGATAGTTATCTTTAGTTATATAAATTATCCAATTATCTCTGTGAGTAACCTATCTATTGGATTTTCTCTATTATTTTATTGATCGTTTAAGGTGTATCTTTTGATTAGTCGTCTGAGGTCATATAATATACAGTGCTGTGTATGTCTGATAGTAAGTGAAATAGGATATCACCCCCATGCTGTCTTTTTACTGAATCCAGAACTGCCGTATAGGCATGCACACTTGATGATTGGACTAGTTCGAATTATATGGGACTAAACGCTTATGCATATTATATATATTGTACTACTGGTTGTGGACTGATTGCTTTATCATGAGGTAATTATGAGAGGAATACTTATACAAAATTAGGATAAAGAATGTGGTGAGGTCTTGAGCCCAACCTGTGATGGTCAAGGGAGAATTTCGATTTTGGGATTGTAACGCACCACGAGTTATTAGTAAGCAGTTCCGCTTAATGGGCGGTGCGCTTCAACATAGTTCGTATATGGACATTAAATTGCAGAGTTGTAACGTTCCTTTCAATCTGTAGTTGTTTTATTGGCCACTGGGTATTTGAAACGTCCTAAATGAGGCATAATCTTTCTATTTTTGTTGCCAGCTTTGTCAACCCTCCTGTCCGGAGTGGCTTACAGGATCGAGAGGATTTATGCGTGAAAAACTAAATTGGCCTAACTGATGATGTTCTAGATTCTTTCATAGTTGGAGAGTTACAAGCGCGCGCGTTGCCGTGGTTCCTTGATGGCTTGAGTTATCTTTGATTTTGGGTAAAAGCTATATTTAGCCTGATATGTGGAGGGATTATATCTTTTGTCAACAGTCGTCACTTCTAATGGATATATAGCAAGAGATCTGTAAAGGAATTTCTGACAATGAGGGGATTGATTCATAGTATTCTGTTGTTTCATGTTTCAGCATGTTTTGCCAATCCTTACCTTAACTTTTACTACACTGTTGTTCGGTTGGTACCAACAGTTTATTTTTGTGGCGCATGACAATCTGGATGATTTAATACAAGTGCCTTATATATAGTGAATCAAAGATAGTATGATATCAGTTATATGTATTGTATAAAGATAGCATAACAAACCTAATAGGCCTGAATGATATAATATTAAATAGATGGTAAGAATAAATTTTAGATACTGAAATTTAAGAGAATATAATAGTTGAACTTTTGCGTGACTTCTAATACTCACAATGCATTGGACTCTTCCACTCGTTATTTGTCAGACGATTAACTCCTTCCATAAATTGTATGGTGCATGGTAGTGATTTAGATAGAAGATCTTCCGGCAGGAGTTGGTGTAAGTCCCGATTTTCCATTCGATGAAATCTCTTCTAGGAGATCTTGTTTCCTTTGTTAAGGAATAGAAGAAAAGATGGCCCGGAATTAGGACACATTTTTTGAGATTATCAGCCACTCAACTCTGCGATTTATGCGGCTAGTTTAGATCTTACTAACACAAATTCATGTTGTAGGGTCATCCAGTCATTAATAATAATTATTAAATGGTGGAACTCTTCATCTACGAATATAATATACTATTATTATTAATTATAAATCCAATATGTTTAGTTTATTATTTCTATTAAGAAAAATTACTCATACACGGTTTTAAGTTGCCATGGGTGCAGGCCACACGAAATTTTATAGGCTTGGCACCGCCCTGTTCAGGCTCTTTACCGCTTTTTGACGGGTGTATATAGGGGGCTGGTTATTTATCTCAGTAGTAGTTGAGGTATTATAGGCTATATTTAGTAGTTTGACTTATTTTTGGCTATTCTTTTTATTCATCGTTCTTTTTATGTAGAAGTAGTTATAATATGGTTTTAAGCTACATAATATATGCTATATACTATCATATTAATTTTATATTATATGATATTATATAATTTACTTAATGGCTTATAGGTACCTATAGGTTGAGATTAATTTACTATTACTGTATAATTACTATGATTAGTGAGTTTATACTAGGTGGGTTGAGTTATAGTAGTGAGTATATACTATGATATATATATTTATATATTATATATTATTAACGTCTCTACTTATCTCTGAGGTACTTATTCGTGCTTCTCTTTGCAATAATTTCGTAATAGTGGTGACCATCTGCTTATCATTTTATGATCAGTTTTCGGTCAGCAGTTATAAGAGATAAAAACTGGAAGGTCACTTCCCGATTCACTTTTTATATTGTGAAGAGATTTGGAACAATTGTGATCACGATGTAAGAACAAGATCTCATTAGATTAGTCTCAATAACAAATATCTTCGATTTCCGTTGTGTATATATAGATATTGATAAATTAAAAAAACGGATCAGTATTGTGCCTCTAACACAATGTTGTCTTTATATATTGTTAATCAAAGTGTCCGAAAATTGAGCAGAAAGCAGTGTTGTTTAATTTTAGAATTATGGGGAATGTTAGAGTGAGTTTATTGTTTATGCTATACGTAATGCCTTAAAGACCGGGATTTGGAGTTTTGCTAGGTTTTTTATAACATTTCAATCTAACATTTATACATAGAAGAGCAGATTGTGCATTGGAGTGTTTAAAAGAAGTGTTTAATTTAGTCTATTAGTTAAGATTGCTGATGATTTACAAATTTAAATGTTTACATCATATTGAAATGGCTATAGTTCTGTGAATTTGTATGAGGGTTATATTACTCCGCTATAGTATCTCTTTACTGTTTCTCTCCAAAAACATATTTGGTTATTTCCTAGATAAGTTTCCATTAAGTGAGTTATACTATGAGGTTCACGGCAGGTTGCACTCCTCTCTTACCAGTGGATGGTGAACGATTTCAGTTTTAGTGTTTTTTTGTTATCAGATACGTCACTATTTTACCCCCTTAAATGTTGTATCCAATGTTACCCTGTTGGTGGACTGTGTTTAGTTTACTCTTCCGTCTTCCCCGGTTTTTAGTGATTTGGGATTTTTTTTACTCTTTTTTTCTCACTAACCAGTTTTTTTAGATGATCTGGTCTTAACTTTATTTGCCTCAGTAGATATAATATATATTATATATTATTAGTACTATATAATATATTTTTCTATGGATTATTATTATTTGTTTGTATTTTTATTATATATTATTATATAGTTTTATAGTAATTCTACGTCGTCTGTATCTGACGCTATGGTTCGATACTATATATTTTGCTGATAGTAAGTATTTATATAGTCTTTTTCGATGTTGTTAGTTTTATTGCTAAGGAACTGTTTTATAGATACTTTCTTCTTTTATTATTATTTTTATTTATATTTATATATTTTTTTTTATATTATATATATAGTATAATATATATATATATATATATAAATATATATATTATTTCTTTTACTTTCAATTTAATTTTATTATATATATATTATGTTTATTATATTTATTAAAACGATATTTATATACTTTTCTTTATTCATATTATTTAAATGCTGTTATTTTATTATTCATTCTTTTTATTTTTATATTTTATTTATTTTATAATTTTTCATATATATAATATTGAATATTTATGTATATATATTTTTGTCTGATTATATATTTTTATGAAAGTATTTTTGTGAATATAGGCCTATATTTTATATAAATGTTTATATTTTGTATTGTATAGATATATATAAAGTTCTTGGTGCCCTAAAATGAAATAAATATTGGGCATATATATAGTATTATATATATATAGATAAGTTATAACCTATTACTATTTATGGCTGAGTAAAGTAGTGAGTTTGTTAGTTATGTTTATTGTTTATACTATAGTATATAGTAGTTTCATTTTGGTATGTCCGTATTTTGGCCCGCCGTGGTTTGTTTGTAGTATATTATCAAATATATATATTTTACTATACTTGATTCTTTTTCTATGTTATTACTTTATATATTATATATATATCACTCACTATTATATTATATACCCTTGGTGTGAGGTATATATATAATCAGCTTCTATACCTTAATATGGTATAAGTCACATAGTTTTGTGAATTTTTTATTTTTCACTATTATGCCTTATCTAATAGGTGGAGTTATATATTAATGAGGATCATCTATAATTTTTCCCTTTTACTGCTTTTTATAGTACTTATAATATGGATTTTATTATATTTGGGTTTTGACCGTTTGTAATATATAAAAGCTTCTATTAATAAAATGAATTGGATGATTTGAGCTTAATATTGTATTTTATAGCTATCAGGTGTACTTTAGCCGTCTTGCTTTTTCAGCGCAGGCCTACTAAAAGTCTTGATTCCCAGACGTTAAAAAAGTTAGAGCTAAGTTATTCTTACGAGCATGACACCGTCGGAGCCCTTAATCAGAGTTCCAAAGTGGTTAGGCTTGGCTGTGCCAATGCTCGGTGGGTCTAATCTCTTTTTTACCGGCAAACAGTGCAGCATCAGGTCCTTTAAAAGTGCTTAGGGTTTCACTTCTTTGCTCATCTGCTTGGCCGGGCTAATGGCCCGTGCTTTCTAGTTTAGGTTATGAATAAAGTTTTTGTGTTTAGGCCGGCGTAGTCACAGATTTAAATTATATTATATATATATTATTGATACTCATTATATATTGATATATATATATAGTTAATTATATATATATATTTATATATATATATCTTGTAAATATATACTGCGTTCTCATCACCGGCGGCTTGACTACTTTGGTTGATTTTCTACTAGTTACGCCTTCCGACTTATATACCTTACTATATATTATATATATATCTATTATATATATATATATATATCACTATATATATACTAATGTATCGAATATTACCGAAATACGATTCCATGTATCGAAATTACGAAGTATCTTCGATTGTTCGATTTAATCGAACCCCCAACCAACATATCGTTTTAAATGGGAAAGCTCCAATCTTAAAAAAATTAGTGCTGCTTGTTGCCGAAAAGTAAAATTTTACTCATTATATATATGTATAGTATATAATATATATAATATATATATAGATAAGTATAATATATATATATATATATGTATATACTATTAGTATTATATATTATATTATATATATATAATAATATATATAATATATAGTACATATATGATTATATATTCACGTTATACAAGGGATTACTAACACTTTATGGGTGTTTGATTTTGATGAATTATCTATTAACCCTTTTTCTGCGTGATTTTGTTTAACACATTCCCTTCCTTTCTTTGAAGAGTTTTATACAGTGACATTATCCAAAGTTTTGCGACCTCCTTTTTTACCCTTCACCTTCTTAGAATATATTTTAACTTTTCTTGTTTCCCTCTATTCTTTCAACTTTATATCTCTTTTGTCTCCTGTATATGATTATTCATTGAAGTTCTCTTGGCCATCTACTGTGGCGTCGTGTCTTGTCATATGTGATTAGATACTAAATCTAGCTTTGTTCTATTTAACCTTACTAAAGTGAGCGTTCATATTGTACAAAATTTCAATATGGACATAGCTTTACACAACACACATTTCGTCTTATTTGGTTATGACCCGCACAAATGGGGCGGATGGGAAGGAAAAGAGCAAACATTTAAAACTATTTTTTCTTTAAAATCTCAATTTACAAATATATTGTGTATCGTCAGTCACAATATTTGTCAGTGTCAGTTCACTAATCGTGCATTTTCCAAATATATATATACTATATATTTATTGTTTATATTATGTATTTAATTAGAATTTATTTTAATTATTTTATACATATATATTTTCTATATTTCCAGGTATTTATATTATATATATATATGATATATAATAGTATATATTATATTATCTATAGTCTTATATATTGTATATTTATTAATATTTCTTTTGATTAGTACTAGGGTATGATTTAAATAGGAGGAATTTGGTAGATTAGTCCGGCTTCGTACTCGGTTTCTCTGTATCGTTCTTCTTGTCTTTCTTGTTTCCTGGTCCGTATTTCACTGCTATTAGTGTATATAGCTTTACGTTGTTTCGGAGGTTCGTTTGAAATACTCTATCTTAATAGGGTGGAGCTTTCTCAATTATTGCGTTAGGGTGAGACCGTTCTTAAATCAGCAGGTTGCGTGTCCTGCGGAGGGCTTTCTCCGCGTATAATAAATTGTTTCGACCTCTTCGGATTCCTTATATATTTCAGAATATTGGATCGTGTTTCTCTTCTGTCACTCCTGGATTGGGGTCCGACTTGGACCTTGGACTTTTGAGGTCCTCATTTTAAACATTAAAATTCCTTCTTTGTTGAGCATCCAGGTTGCTTCTCCGACTTTTGGTGGGCGTGTCTGACGGGTTTTACCGTTACCTCTTCTATCAGACCTACCAAGCTTAAACAAAATTTTCCCCGGAAACTTCCTTCCGGAGGTTTTCCGCCGAGAGTGACCGGGCCGACTCTCTCTTTCTTAAACTGTTCTGTGCCAGTTCCTCACCCTTAAGAGCTATAACAGAGGTGTGTTTCTGGACTTCCCTTCTGTTCATTCATCGACTCCCGAATCACACTTTATTCTCGACTACTGGATCAACCTCTGTTATGCCTCACCGACTTTGTACTTTTTCGTTTAAGTGTTTCGTATCTTTGTATTTCCTTCAGACTGGTAGTCTCCCATACAGAGGCTATTAGGTTCTATTAAGACTTCTATACACTTCTATTTTAGGGTTTATCTTATCTGGTTCACTAGCTATGAATGCCTTCCCTTCTCTACTTTCTTTTGCTCGGGGTTGCGTTGCCTGTTTGTATATTATGTGAAAATTAGGTTTCCTCACGCTATTGGTATTCCTTTTCAATGTGAAGGTTAATCATCTCAATATTGCTATATAGGTTTTCCGGTAATATATGTAACCTCGTATAGACGCTGGAGGAGGGCAGGCGCAACACATGGACAAACAAATATATTTCAGTTTTCGAAACAAGTGTATAACGTACATATAATGCAGGAATTATGTTTTCTATTTTTATTATAAAACAGCCATTATATAAATTAACAGTTTAATACAGCTTTCCATTTCAATATGATAAAAAATATATTTTCTAATATAATAATTTATAGTAATAATTATAATAATTAATAATAATGAATAATAATAATAATAATTCTTTTGGTTATTTTTACAGCATTAGCCTCATCTATATAGGAAGAATCGCTTTCTATGAAATAAAAAAACAAAAAATATTTGCTATAAAAAAATTGATGAAAGCTGGAGATTTTATCTTATTTAATGTATAACATTATATATATGTATTATTAATTTTATATTATAGTTTTTTTCTATAGTTTCTGTCTGACTACTACTCTGTATTATTTCTGGTTCTTATCTTGTGGGCGGGTTATATTAGTTATTCACGGGTTCATATTACCTTAGGTTCGTAGTTCTAACTATAATAAATATATACGTAGTGAGCTTATATTATATGTGAAACCTCGGTATATTTAGGCTTCTACGGGTGATGGGTTGGTAGTTGTAATAAATGATATGTGGTTGATAACTATATTCTATATACCTACTACTATATATGGCTTAAATATTAATTATGGTTATGTTGATATTAATAACCGACACGTAGTAGTTTATAGTTTATACTGGAGGCATTGCCGCCTAAAATACTTTACAAAACACCTGATGAGAGAGTTTCACCCTTTGAGACATGTAAGTGAGTGTGCTATGTGCGGGTAACGGTTTAGCGTTTCGGACTTAGAAATTGCCCAATATCTTTTGAACAGGGCATCAATCCCGATCTCATATAGGCCCAATATAATTTGAGGTAACTTTATGCACTTTGTTCTATAGTTAATCATTATTTTACATCTGAACGGGTTAGTGTAAATTATCAAACTGGTTATATACTTGAAGCCATTTTACCTATATTTTTTGCTTTATACTTCGCTCCACTTGATGTAGTAGAGTCTTTGTTCCAAATGTACCGGTTCTTGAAACTATAAAATTGACATAATAATTAACGAAGTGTTTTACTCAAAATAACCTTCCCCCACCAGATATATCAGAAAAACATATGACTGGCTATTTATTACATTTGGTTTGTAAATCCACCGTTTAATTTAAAGAAAACATATTATCTAACAAACTGATGGACTGCCGCATGGGCTTTCACACTTGGAACCTTCTACATTTGCTTACGACGTTCTATATAATCCATCTGGAAAAAAAAAACGACAAAATCCTCGTGAAACAAATAACTAACTTTAACGACGCCGTGATTTTGCCAAAGGTATGTCGCGACACCGCTCACTTTATTTTTTAGGAAACATAGATCATATATCAGTATCAAGTTCATCAAATAGAATTTCAAGAGTTTGTTCTTGTCCATTGCTTAAATCACGATACGAAACTTAGTTAATAATGCTAATCTGTTTTTTAGACATCAAAAGCAATGTTAATTCTGACGGCTCATTATATTCAGGCATACATGTCAAACCACACTGATAACGGTCCTGTTTTATGAACTATGAGATCTAATTGCAGCTGATCGACCTATTTACAGTAGAATCTGTATCGTAAAATTTTTAAGTTTTTAGCAGAAGGCAATACAACCGTTTATGTTTCAAACTTTTGGGAAAACCTTTGATCTTGAAGAATTTGCCTGCATTAAGTTTAAAATTTAATTATACTGTGATCATCCACAATATTCAGTTGAAAATTTTAAGTTAATAAATGCTAATTACAATCTATATAATAATAATGAAAAAAATAAAATTCAGAAATTTCGATTTAAAATTCTTTCTTCAAAAACTTTTCCAAATGCTATTTGGTCAATAAGAAGAGAAGATGGGGCCTTCGTTGAATAATTTTGATACTATCTCTACTTCAAATAACTCGAAAGACACTTCAAAAATTAAACAGTCAACTATACCATAATTTTAAGTCAAAAAGCAATTCTGTCATCTTCTTTTAGCAGCAAGAGATGCTTTGCTTCCTGAAAACCATGCAGCGTTGTGTACCAATTTTAACTGCCCCTGAGTTAGACTTGTACGTTTCGTACATAATTATTTGGTTCCGTTCGAAGAATAGAGGTCCTCGTCGGACAGGGCATCATTCAACATCTCTACTACAGTCCCAGCAAAAAATCTTTGAACATTCAATACGGCACATGGTCAATCATCTATAAGTAATATTTCTAAACACTTCACAATATTATATAGACAGTTCGTGTGAAGTCCAGAAACAAAATTGCGGGAGGCTTTCTAGAACATATCAAAACCGGCTTACTGCAACCAGACCCTTAACATAAAAATTTTATGTATTTATCAGTGAGACAGACTCAATATCAATTTGATTTACTTATTATATTATCAAATTTAAAAACTCATTCGCATACAAGAAATAATCCTCTGACTGAAGATGTCTCAAGTATGAGACGAAACGCGTCGGGAAATCTATGTAAAAATATCTCTTTCTTCTCCTGTATATTATTTTCAAGAGAATTATTTTAAAGTAAATTAAAATTATGTACAACAATAAATATTTAAAAAACCAATAATAATAAAATCAAAAAACTTTTATAATAATAATAATAATAAATAATAATAATAAATTAATAATAATAATAGTAATAATAATATAATAATAATAAATATAATAATAATAATAATAAATGAATAATAATATAATAATAATAATAATAAATAATATGTTCTCTTGTAAATTTTTCGAGCTTCTGTCTGTTCCGACTCCGTACTTTTCCGACTTCCACTTACAACGCTAACGGGTAATCTTTCGACCCTCGACTGACCCGACTCCGACTCACTTTTACACAGGAATCTTCTTCCGACGTTTCCGTTGTCCTTGTACTGCCGACTATCGACGTCCACTTCTTGCAAACAGAGTTTTTTTCCGAACCTTCCGAAGTTGAAAAAGTAAAGTTCATAAATCATGCTACTTTTTTTTCCGAACTCCTGGGAAATTGCAATGTCACTCCAACGACTCCGTGACAGACTCCACGACTGCCGCTGGCTTGTATCGTCCGAACTTCCGCGGAGCCGACACTGCTAAACATGACAGATCTGGCTAGCTGGGTCGCTCTCTTTAATCTTCAGCACCAGAAGCCTTTATGTTAAGGATTCTTTGGTTCGTCGAGTTGAACTTAGGTGAAACCACAACTGTTATTTCAAATCTTTTTTTTATAGCCTTATTATCTGTTATTTAGTGTAGGTAAAGTTTAGGATTGTCTTTTGCTTTTCGATATGAAAATCTGAAAAATCATCTTTAATATTATAAACGAGTGGCTGACCTTAGGTTTAATAAAAATACTTTTTTTTAAACAATTTATTGAATTTCTCTCTATTTTTTTTATCTCTATCGAGTCAAGTTTTCATTTTGCAAACGAA
>JABUQX010053381.1:7500-35000 GCA_015478945.1 Trachelipus rathkii
ATATGAAGCTCTTCCAAAAGAAAGATGACTTAGGAATTATACTAACGGATAAAGCAAGAAACTCGCTAAAAAGATGCATACGTAAGGAAAAAGAAGAGGTAAAATGAACCAGTTCTTTGAGGAGGATGAATGGGGACATACAAGGGAATAGGAAGCTCTTCTGAGAGGAAGCGCGAAAGGTTAAGATTAAGAATAAGGGGAATCTGCTCAGAAATAGGGAATAGGGATGGTGCTTTTGTAACTGATGAAATGGATGTGGGGGTGTGTGGAAAGAACACTTCGAAATTATGCATAATAACA
This sequence comes from Trachelipus rathkii, assembly GCA_015478945.1. NCBI lineage: Eukaryota > Metazoa > Arthropoda > Malacostraca > Isopoda > Trachelipodidae > Trachelipus > Trachelipus rathkii. Next base: position 7,801 of record JABUQX010053381.1, read on the forward strand.
TTGGCAGTAATGAGAGGTGATAGTGACGGTGTGTGGGTTTATGGTGCAAAGAAGGAATAGGTATTTTGGGATGAGGTTATTACGCAAAAAGGAATGGGTAGACGTGAGACTAGTTGAATGAATGGTAAAATCTGGAGGAGTATAGAAATGAAATTACTGGTGAAATGATCTAAGAACGGAGGCAAGTTTTTGAAATTGATTAGATCTTGAAGTTGTGTAATAAGCGTTTATGGAGGGTGATAAGTTTCCGTAGGGATTGAAGGAGAGAGTAATAGTACCTTAGTAAGGTAACTTAAGATAACCAGGGAACTGAATAGAAATTATAGGGAATTAGTTTTATTGAGTTATAGGAATAATATACTTGTTGGACTATTCTTGTCGAAAGAGTGCGCCGTGAACTCGAATATTTTGATTGGTGAAGAACAAGGTGCGTTTAGAGGATGTGTGGAGGACGTTGGATCAAATTTTTACATTGAAGCAAATGATAGAGAAAATGAGGGAGAAGAAGACATAAATTGTATTTAAGTATTTTCTGTGATTTGCATACAGGGTATTGATAAGGGTGTATAGGGAAGCTTAATGTAGGTTTATGGAATGTAATGTTTGGGTGGTAGGGGCTTCTGAATGGAATCACAAAGAATGTTATGACGGATAGTGAGGCGTGGTGTAAATATATATGGCTGTCCAAAGTGATGTGGTTTAGTATTAAAAGCGGAGTGAGGCAAGGATGTGTTGATTATGTCTCCTTGGTTATTTCAATTTGTAATATGGATGTGGGTTAAGAAAGATTGAAGGTTGGGCGTGACATGATGGTGTTCCGAAAGAGGAATGGAGAATGAGATGGAGAGGTGCCTACCTATTGTGAGGAGGCTGATTTGGTTTTTTGTGTGGCGACTTTGAAGAGTTTGAGAGGATTTGGTAGAGAGGCATTTGGCAGGGTGTGTAAAAGGAGGAGTTTTTTGAAGTTAAACGTAGATAAGAGTAGGTTATGGTAGTGAGTAGTGAGGACAAGTCCCTCAGTGTGAAGTTATGTTAGATGGTGAGGCAGCTGGAACAAGTGTCTGAGTTTTTAAATATTTAGGGTATTATGTTGGATGCCAGGTAAAAGGTGGCTGGTGCATAAAATCGTTGGTGAATGGTATAGGGCTAAGTCTTTAAGTGCTAGGGTCTTACATGATCGGTAATGTTGTTACCTGTGTTATTGTATAGTAGTGAGACTATGGCTGGAATAAGAAGTCATAGATCTTAATTGGTGATCCAATGTGTTACAGATGGACAATTCTTAGGAGCATGCTAGGTGTGAGAAGAATTGATAAAAATGAGGAAATGAACGTATTAGGAGAGTTGTGGGTGGGTGGAAGAAATGGTAGACGTAGAGGGAGAGGCCTTGATAGATTGCTGCATGAGAAAGGATTTGAAAATCATGCGGTTTTTAAGAGAATGAATAGTGGTAAGATTGCTTGGGAACCGCGACCGGCTGGAAATCTCGCACACAAAAAGTGGATTGGTCAGTAAACGAATGTCTCGAGGAGAGAAATGTGAGTTTGGCAGAGGCGATTGAATAAAGGTGCATAATAGGAGAGAATGGGCGGGGTTTTGTGAGGGGGTAGGTTTGTGGCCCACCTGGGCCAAGGGATGAACACTTACACTGACGATTTCCATAGTGAGGGTCTGTCTCAGTCCCGTGAAGCTATAGGGTGGATTTCTGACTGCGACAAGTCCTTACTAAAAGGGGGGGGGGGTAAGGCTGGGCTTTCTTTTCGACCTTTTGTCATATTTCTTCTCACTGCTTTTCTTTTCCGATGCTCTTTACGCACCTTACTCCCATTCTTTGGGGAGAAAAAGTTTGGTAGATGACAGAATTTTTTATATATATACCTATATATATATATATATATAATATTATATATATATAATATATAGTTTATGATATATAGTATATATATCTCACATATAATTATATATATACTATTATAGTATATATATATATATACTAGTAATATGCGTAATGACTGGATATTGAGAAAATTTTCCAAGTTCAAAAAAATTTCTAAGTTAAAGCAAAAATTAAGTAAAAGTTAAGATTTTTTAAGAATTTCTTTGAGTGACAATACTTCTGGAATTATGCAGAAGCTATGCCACTAAACAATCTTTCTTTATAAAGAGAGGGCTTTGAACTTTAATCTTAACTTTAACTAAACTTCAAAATTTTTTTGAACTTAGAAACTTTTTTCAGCTATCTCTATCGTAATTTATAATATTTATATACTATATATATATATATATATATTATATATATATATATAATATTATATATATATATTATATTATATAATATATATATATATATATTAATATATTATATATATATATATATATATACTATATAAATATATATTTATATAATATATATATATATATCTTTAGACGAGAAGCGGCTCAGAGAGATGGTGTAGAATGTATATATATATATATATATATTATATATATATATATATATATATATATATATATTATATATAATATATATATATATATATATATATATATATATATATATATATATATATATATATATATATATATATATATATATATATAATATATATATATATATATATATATATATATATATATATATATATATAATATATATATATAATATATAATAATAATAATAATAAATAATAATAATAATAATAATCAGATCATGTGAAATGTAATAATTATATGCCCTAAAGCACAAATATAACTTTACTAAGTACTAAAATCTACTTTATATATTGCATACCTCTTTTAACATATTGTATTTACCTTATTTTAATGCTAAATACCCTAAAAAGACTTGATATATATGAAAAAAAAGTAATTTAAAAAAAAACAAAAAAAAACAAAAAATTTTGGCCTTTGGTTTTTTTTTAAAAAAAAACGTGTTTTTTTTTAAAAAAAAACGAACGGTTTTTTTTTAATCCCAACCCTATGTGTATGGTAGTGGTGTAATTAAAAACAAGGTAAAACTATAATCACAAGCAAAAATAAAATGTTCCATTTTCACATGTAATTTTCACTTACAAACAAAATTTTAAATTTTAATCTAACATCAAGTTGAGCAAACTAATATAAAATAAATAAATAAATGTTTCTGTATTACCATAAAATATATTTTGCATTGCTAAATACAAAATGATTAATTTTATGGCAAATTAATCTCCCCTAATTTCTTCCAAATAGGTGAGAAATCACAAATTTGGCTTCATATAAGGGTATAAATAATAATAAAACAACGCTTAGGAACTAGTTCTAAGACTAGCTTATTCCCTATCCCATGAAATTAATAAGCAAAGTATTTTTTACTATATAAAGATTGTTCAAAAATTTTTTTTTAAGATTAAAAAGTAAATTCACAAGTAACATTTACTAATTAGAAAAAAAAGAGAGCATTTACACGAAGCTTTAACATCGAAAGAAATCGCACAAGGAAATATGAAAATACTATTCTAGAAGGGAAAAACTTATATATATAACTGCAAAATTTCCATGTAAAGTTCCTAAGCTCCTTTCACGTCTGCCGTCAATAAAAGTTTTATTTTATTATAATAAGAAATTAATCAATTTACAGTAGCTTAACACAAAAACTCATAATAGCCGAATCGCAAGGAATATATACGAGTGTCTATCGGTCTTGTCAGAGTTCCAAAGTCCAGTGTATAATTGAAAATTTTGGTAATTTGGTATATTATAGAAATGTCAAATTTCAAAAAATTTAGTTAATCTCTCAACATGCATCTTTAGGATGAAGGGTTTGGCTTTAAGATACTCTCTAATTATTAAAAAAAAAAATACCTACTAAATTGATAATACGTAAAATCGATTATAAAAATAAATGACAATATATATATTAGATTGTGTAACTAAGATCAATTTAAAATCAAATACAACTATTTACATAACCTATGGTTAAGTGGTGTAATATTAATAAAACGCAGGTTAAACTATAACCACATACAGCAATAATATAAAAATAGCTCTATTAAAAACTTTATACAAACTTATAAAATTTATAAATTATACAATTTTAATGCTGAACCTTGCTATTTCACAGATAACAATATAAAATAGAAGTAAATAAATGTCTAATCTGAGTATTTTTAGTCATACCTATAAGCCTGACATTTATATGAATATATATTTTTTCATTTTGCTAATTTTTAAACGAGAAAAACGATTTCTTTTAATGGCGATAAATGTAACATCTCCCAGCACCTAACCCATCTTCTTCTCAAATACGGACGTTGAGTAATCAACCAAAATTTAGGCATCATATAAAGGACATAAAAATAAATAAACAAAGAGAGACCGACCGCTTTATAGGTATATACTACGTTGCCATCAGACTACGCTTATTCCTTTTTCAAGACCAATGAAATTAGAATAAAGATCAATACAATGAAGCATCAATAAAAAGGGTTTGAATTTTCTGTTAAGAATTTTTTTTTTTTTAAGAATAATTATTTATAAAGATTACCTAATTTCTTTATTATTTTTTATATATTTTTGGGTAATTATTCTTTGTACATCTATATGGAACTTCTATGAATAATTTGCGGAGGTAGATCGCGGAATCCGAAGCAATTTTTTTTCACCGGCTCGGCACTCCAGGCTCCAAACTCATTCTTAAAATTACCTGGCGCCATATGACCTTTTCTCGTATTCCAGCGACTAATAGCTTGAAATGTAAAGATATTTTTAACAATTACTCTTATGCATCTCGCGGCTCCGACTCCGGCCTTCCAGTCAATATTTAAAAAATTATCATGGCTTCACGGACTTTAGGGCCGGCATTATTAAAAAAATTGTTTGGCTCGCACTTAGCTCTCCGGCTCCGAGTTTATATTATTTGCGAACTTTAACTGGTGGCGTCTCTTCATCCCATGTACAGTTATGAAAATTCATCTTAATGGTGAACTTCTGTTACAGAAAACACAGGAATCAAAAATGAAGATTTGTTGAATGATATAAGGATGAAATCCTAACAAATGTTTGTTAATTAATTGATCATTTTTTTATTACGTTGGAAGGAAAATAACTACAGAAAAAATATTTTCATTCAGAATTTTTAATTTAGTGAAAAAGGAAAAGAGTCAGAATCCCTCACGAAATTACAGATATATAAGATGATAATTTATAATAACAATTTCTTTAGAATTCCGTGAGAATTTTTAAATATAATTCCTCTTTGAACGATGAAACTGCCTGTACACAATAACTAATTTAACATTTTAAAATTAATTTTTTTTTTTTTTTTTCTTTCACTAATAATGCTCCATTACTAAGGGGGAAGTGATTTCTTCATTATATAGAAATATTATATCTTATCACGTTTCATATAAACGAAGTTCTAAAATACCATATTCCAATCATGTAAATCCTAAATTGAACTATGAGAATGTACAGCCTGTTCGTGGAACATAATTTAACTATAATTGGTGGATAAATTCAAACAGATTATATAATAAAATTTCCTAGTATAGGTATTAGGTTATAGGTAGTGGTTAGGATATATATTAGGTAGTAGATAGTGCTGTATAAATTTTTATATTTTATTTTAATTTTTATTTAATATATATATATTTATAATAGCATTTTTATCCTTTTAGGTAAATATTATTATAATAAATAATAAAGTATATAAATTATTATTTTATTCTAATAATATAGTGTATATATATAGTATATTATAGTATATATATATAAATATATATTATATATATATATACTAGCATTTCATCTAATAGGATAATGAGTAGGCTTGAAGGTAGAAGTAGCGGAGAAATTTAGAAAACTTAGGAATATATGTAAAATATTTAATGACAATCTTTTTTGCTAGTATATATTATACTAATAATTATATTTTATATCGTATATAATATTTTATATAATATATTATAATTATAGTATATTTATATATTGTTATATTTTGTTATACGTAGGTAAAGTGAGGTTATATAAATCCACTTCTTCCCTAAATTTTTAAAAATAATTTCTCATTTGAACAGACCCGACCTATGATGTAATAATCCCAGAGAGACCAATTTATTGCTGACTCCTTCAAGACACAATTGTTCTAATCTGTATAAAAATATAAAACTTGGGCGGTGTTCATGCAAAAAAAATTCTCCCTCCTCTAATATGATTCCTTAGATCCGATTTGGTGTTTATATTATAATTTTATAAGCGTAAAATAAGCTTCTCACCCTTTAAATAGTTCATTAACACTTTGAACATGACATAAGGTAGGCACAGCTGGGTAAATTGGTGGCAAGACGGGTTCAAAATACTTGCAGGAAGTAAAAATATAAATTTTTTTAGCTTATAAAAGAAAACCCCATTTTTGCTTAATCTTTAAAACTGTTAATAACAATAGTGATTTTTCCGGCCGATCAGTATTTTAAGGTATGGTAAGGCCACGGCATGCGGCAAAAACGGCTTAATGGAATGGGCAGGATTCTAAGCGATGGTCCAGTCAAGGTCCCGGCCCGTCTTTTAAATTTTTAGAGGATCTTTTAGGATTGAATGTCTTTTAGTGGTAGATTGTCACTTGTTTCGTTAAATTTTTTTGTTCACAACGCTTTCTTTTTACTGCAGTGGCTCCCCAATTCTTCTTCCTCGCTAATTCCACCTCTGCTCAAATATTGACTTCTTTATCTTCATCCGACAAGATACCACAAAGAAGGATTCCGAAACTTCGCTTGAACTATCTGATCCCGACCCCGATTTCTCCGGTTCGATGGTGTTTATTCCCTATGGCCCCTTGATTTAAAATGCCCACCTGTCACCTATAGATCAACTCCTAGCTTTTAATAGATATTCAATTCTGAGCAATATTCTGAACTATGGATGAACATATTCTCCCTTTTGTATATTCAAAAGTTAAGGGCACGACAAATATACGTATTATTAATTTTCAGTTACCATTCTTTTCCATCTTTTCTGGAATTTTTTTGTCAATCTTGCTAACAAGAATATCTCTATACTCTATTTATAGAAAAATTTTAATACCTTCAGTCCTCTTAACTACACCAAAATTAAAGAGAGAGTATATTTTTGTATGTAGAAAAGTTTTGAGTGATTTATTAATAATTAATACGACAGGGTTTGATTTGTTCCCACTAACTATCGGAGAGAGAAAGTTTCAGGATCACCGGCAGCCATCATACTACTACTTATATTCTTTCTTTTTAGTTGCAGAAGTCTTTAGAGCATAAAACATGTACTTCCCCATCTTGGTGTATGAGTATTGCTGAGACAATCGCCACTTTTCCAGCTTGAATTTTAAGAACTTCCATTAATTTTGAGGTCGTGCTGCTTTTGCTATTTGTTCTCCCCTTGCTTATAAGATTTGCCTGTATGAGGTATTGTGAGACCATCCACGCACTTCTAAGCTGTAAAGGTATGAACTCCTGGTCCACATCTATGTGTGGCAATGTTTAACGTCATCGGAACAAAGTTTTTTCAAAGTGTTATCAAGTTCATCCTGAAAATAACTATTACTTCTCTTCATTTTTGGCATTCAATAAAATCAGTACTCACGTTTAAAACAAAGCTTCCTGTTCCTCATCGCTCATCGTCTTTTACTTATAATTTTAATCAATCGTACTTGATCATTTGTGTTTGAATGCGTTATTCCTACTATAGCTATTACGAATGCTCTTGTTTTTTTGGAGTTCTTTAAACACTAGTAAGCAATATTGCGTGCTGAATATTTCGCTGAAAATGTTAATGCATTTGGTATCGTTCACTTGCAACTGTTTGTTTTAGAAATAGTTTTTTATCTTCGTTCACAAATCTAATATTATTGGGCAAAAATAATTTAGCTTTGCCATTGTGTAAGCATCCATTTTTAAAAGCACCGAGCTCGTTCTTTAAGGCAATTTTTAAGATTCATAGTTTTTGGCTTATCCGCTTCTTCTAGAACTATTTAAACAAATATTTTCCCGGTCTAAGGTGATTTCCTAAGTTTCGAAGCCATGTCTCGCACACATTGTTTTATTTTTCATAACCAGAAAGACTATGAAAAATTGACATTGATATAAACATCAGATTGTATTTTGAATTTTTCCACCTGACATAGACATAAATTTTGGGAGCTGAAAAAGTTTCCACTTTAGTCCCAGAGTTTTTGAAATAAAAGTTTATCCTGTTTAACCTTGCTTCATCTTTCTCTAAAGACCCGGCTCCTGGATGAGAGCGTTTTAAATCCTGGTCTTGGCAAAGAAAAGTAATGGGTCACTATCTTAACAATCATTATAAATCAATTGTATTTTGAATTTTTCACTTGACAAAACATAAAAAGTTTTTGGGGAACTGAAAAAGTTTTCCACTTTAGTTGTCTGAGTTTTTGAAATTAAAAGGTTTATTACCCTGATTACCTTTTGCTTCAACTTTCTTTTTAAAACAGATTTGTAGCAATTGTCTGGATGAGAGCATTTTAAATTTCGCATGAAATTTAAAGGATCCAGTAGATGTATTGTGAACCCCCATGAGTAACATGGTAGTTAGGTGGGCGAGTTACATATGGAGAGATAAAGAAGGATAGATTACCGCTTGTCAGTATGTGAGGCAATGAGCGTATCGGTAGGAGATTATACGTTAGAGGTCTGCTTACGTAGTAGTATATAGTAATGTTATTTATTACTAATAATATATATTATATTATATATACTATATATATAATTATAGTATATTTATATATGTATAGAATAATATATAGGGATAGTACGTATATATTACTATATATAATTATACTTAAGTTATATATATATAATAGTATATATATATACTATATAAATATATATTACATATTATAACTATATATATACTATATATATATATAAGGCACTTTGCCCTTTAAAAGGTGATTGATTACATAAAAATACAATATCGAAATATCGCTGAACCACACTAATCGTCTAACCTATGCATACTGTGACGTGTTAAACTTAAACTCCCAAAGACAAAGAGCAAAACGTTGCCCACATTTGCTCTTTTTATATCATGTTATTTTTTTATGTTTATCTTGTTTTAATTTTTTGTTTAAGGGTCTCGAGCCGACGGAGGGACTACGTCCCACCGTCGTCCCCCGCTGAGGCGAGAGACCCTGATACTTTATAGTCTTTCGGCGATTTAGTATCCACTCATGTCCTTTAAAGTTAAAAAAAAAAAAATTTTTGTACTCGGCTACGGCTCTAGGGATGTTGCGGACGTGTTAGAGACGCGAAGGTGGCGCTAGTACAGTACACCTAATTACACCGCGGGATGCTTCACCACATGCTGCTCTCTAAGTCTGTGCTTGAAAATTATCCGGATATATTATATATATAATAGAAAGAAAAATACCATTAATATAGTAATAATTAATTAATCATTTTTACAGTACAGCTGGCCACCAAATTCCTCCCGTTGGGGAAGTTCATTTTTACACAGGAACAAAATTTGCTGTTCGAGCTCTTTCTGAAGGCCTAAGGCAAGAGCTCCAGGCTGCTAATTCTGGAATAAAACTCTCGGTTTGATAATTCTTATTACAATAATGTTTTTAAGACACTATATGCTACACTAAAAAATTATAACTATTATTGTATTTTTAATATCATTGACAGGTTGTCAGTCCAGGTTTGGTAAAAACTGAAGTTTTTGATAATGTTCAAGAGAATGATATATTTGATAAAATATATGATTTGAACACAAGTTTGAAATCGGAAGATGTTGCAAATTCAGTTTCCCAAATACTTTCGGCTCCACCCTACATGGAAGTAAGAAAAATATGTCATTGTAATATAGTAAAATTTGAAAACATGACAAGTGCTATATCCTAGATGTATTAATTTATAACAAAAAAAATTACAAAAACCAATTACATGCATGATATTACGTAATTTAAAAACAATGTTTTCAAAATTATATTAAAGATCTATTGATACAATTGGAAGAAGATACACATGTATTATAAAATAAAATTCCCTTCAAAATTCATTTTACTGAAACATTTTTTAAATCTGCTACTGCAATTGTGAATACTTTTGTCATACAGCAAACATAATACTTAAAATGTATTCTCTCTTTCAGGTACTTGATATAATAGTTGCACCAAGAGGAATTGTCCAAAAATTGGAGTGAAGCAATGAAGCAGCAGAGTGAAGCAACAGAGAGAGCAAGAAGCCACACAACGCGTTCGTAAAAAAAAAAAGGATCGTTTTATTTTGATTATTTTTCATCAAAATTTCATCATTTTCAGGTTTTAAAGACAAAAAATAAACAAAAACAAAAATAAAAAATGGGCATTATGTATTTATATAATCCTTCGCTTTTCTCTCGTCTTTTTTTTTATTCAGCATTTTTTAATTAATACTCTATAATTCATTTGTAAACATTTTGAAGTACAGGAAATATATTAAACATTATTTTCCAAATTTGTGCTCAGAAGACCGTGCTTGGTTAATAAGCCCATTTATAACGCCTGTATTAAATAACGGGCCTCCCCCTTGGGGGGTTTTTTTTTTAAAAAAAAAAATTTAAAAAAATCCCCTCACTTGGGGTCGCCCCCCTTTCCTCTTCGAGAAAAGGAACGAATCACAACGACCAATATTATGTATAATGATGTCACTCAACCCCCCCGTCTATGCCCCTCAATCAATTAAAGCATAAAGTAAAGTACCGCGCTTGAATTATAATAATGTTGAACTATTTAACCAATTATTAATCCTATGTTTGCATGAAGGCTTATGGTAGATTGTATTGCATTTTTCCCCATCTTAACGTGCTCATTGGGATTTCTTCACTCGCAAAAACATCTAACCGTGGCTGATATCGGAGTTATTCTCCAACTCACATATCTAACAGCTGGGCGAATTAGATTTTCTCGACTCACAACATATGTTACAGTAGGCGAATCAAATGGCATTTTCTGCTTTAGCACTGAATTGGTTGCAACCGTTTACGCTTCACGCAAACATAATTGAAACGACCAGGACAGAAGAGAAAAGTCATCATAACTAACAGCTTGAATGTAGATAGAATGAGAATGTATATTTGGACCAATGGTTAACAACACTACTAATAATTAGAAAATTCTATCTAATCTGCATCAATCAGCCCAAGTTGCTTATTAACATAATTTTATGTGTTGGACAGTTTCTTTATTTAGAACATGTATTTATATTTACTTATTATATGCAATATCGACTATCCTCTATTTTATTTTTACATAGCGATTCTTAATAAATTTAAATGTTAATGAAGTAATGTTTCATAGTTGAGGTGGTTGTAACAAAGATGGATGATAAGGGTGGCATAGGAATATGATTATACTGCTTAAGCGATGCATAAATTAGTAAGATTGACGGTTGGAGGGTGTGGGCCTTTTATAAGTCTGCATGTAAAAGTTATCGTTGGAAAAAACGCTGAAATAATATAATATGTTATATCCAATAATAATAATAATAATAATAATAATTAGGGGTTAATGTGTAGAATAATAATAATAATAATAATACATTATTGATTAATTATTAATGAGAGTAGTTAATCAGTTAATAATATTAGATATTCGGATGATTATGATTGATAATAATTGAATAACAAGCAATTAATAATAACAATAATATAAATAATAATAATAACTAGTTAGAATAACCATGAACAAATTAAAAGTTTACTAGTAATAATTAAAGAAATTAAAATTAATTACATATACAAAATTGAACATATAATATTAATTGTACTTTAAATTAATAACTTAATTAAACAATGAACGACAAGACTTAGCTTTTTAAATTAAACAAATTAAACATTCTCTCTTTCCGATTAATATATATTTATATATATATATAATAATATTAATATTATATATATATATATATATATATATATTATATTATATAATATATATATATATATATATATATATATTGGGTTTATATATATATATATATGATATTATATTTAGTTGATATATATCTATATATATTTGTCATATATTATATACTATAATTATTGTTTCTGTTACAACCGCTCTGTATTAATAATAAAAAATTTAGTTTATTTTTATGACTGTGGTATTATATATATCATTAATTTATATATATATTATATATATATATTATAGTATATTTTATTCAACTTTAATTAATATGTATCCTCTTCATTATTTATATTATCTTATATAATATATAATATATATTATATTGGTATATATACTTATGTTATTTATCAGATGTTAATAGTTGGTGGTTTTTTTAGAGATGAGATGAGAGAGAGAGAGAGAGAGAGAGAGAGAGAGAGAGAATAGTATGAGAGAGAGTGAGAGAAGAAGAGAGAGAGGAAAGAGAGAGACGGAGAGAGAGAGAAAGAGAGAGAGAGAGTGATTAGAAAAGTGAAGATGATGAGAAGGAGAAGAGAGTGAAGTGAGAGTGAGAGTGAGAGATTGAACCAAAGAGGCAAGAAAACGAGAGAGAGGAGAGAGAGAGAGAGTAGAGAAGAGAGAGGAGAGAGAGAGAGAGAATGAGAGTGAGAGTGAGAGTGAGAGTTGAATGAAAGCGAGAGTTTGTGAGGGATGTTACGAGAGTGAGACGAGAGGAGAGAGGATGAGAGAGAGAGAGAGAGAGAGAGAGAAGATGAGAGAGAGAGAGAGAAGTCATGTAAATATATTCTTAACCTTTCTTTCCTGGAGAAATAAATGGAAAGTAAAATAAATTCCTGCTTATGATGTACACTGGATACTCTTTTCTCAGTGAGAACCCGAATAACGGAGTGACTTTAGTCCCCATTCTGGATCGTGGCACTTATGGGGGTACGTAGGGTAATTGGGGTCGCACTGTCTCAAAAAAAAATTTCCTGTACAGCCTGGCGTAGTTGTTAGGTTGGGTTTGATATGTTTGTGTAGTGATGAGGAGCTTTGGGTCTTAATGGTGTTAGGTGAAGTTAAGTTAGGTTAGGTAAAGCTAGTTGGTTGTTATTTTTTGTGGTTGAGTATTTTAAGGTTGTTATGGTGTGTTATGGTTATCTTTTAGGTCTTCAGGTTTTGTTGTCATTAGTGCCTATGTTTAGGTCTTTGGTGGAGGTTGTTGAAGCGTGATATGGATCCGCCTGTTTATTTGTTGTTATACAGCCTCAGGAGATTCTGGCGGCGACGCGGTATAATCATATTGGATAGAGCATTTATACTGTATGATTTGCGTCTATACAGGAATTCAATCTTAAAACTTAATCGTCTTTAACCTAAACCTTTATCGCTGTCTACACATTAAGCGTAGCTCTAAAATTTAAGCAGCTAGCTGTACTCTCTAATGCACTTAAAAGTAACACTCTACTAGCTTACGTGTTTTATAGGCCTCATAAGTCTTCTGTTGAATTACGATCCTTAGAGAAACCTAAAATGTCTCATCCATAACTTTCACTCTTGAGCTCTGACCCCATTTGTAAAATAACTGGGTCTCTTGCGGTATGCAGCCATGATATAATTAAGATTCAGACTACGATCTCAGTTAACCTTAGAACACACGCTTGCTTTTAATTTAAGATACGCGGTGAATAGAAGCAACGCACAGATATAGGTTCGGGTGAGTGTTTTGAGTTTATTACATGAATTGTAACAACTAGCTGACTTAACTTTTCAGACGCTTCACACTGCTTACCTTAACACGGTTAAACCAGTATACCTATACTATTTCATGTTACTTCACTTTAACGATGATACAGACGACAAGCGATCGATAAGTCTAATATCGAGGAAATTTTTAAATCCATAATTAAGACATAAGACCCAGAACAAAACATCTTCTGATATATTACCATTACCTTTAAAATACGTACATTTACATAGTGAGAGTCTTCTTGTATGACTGGATCACTAACTCGTGGAGAGTCTGGTACTAAATCTAACTCTTACTAAATTGATTCGAGTATGTAGACATTGGTTTTAATTATATTCTTTATAAAATTCGTTATCTACATATATTTCAAAACAAATGAGAGAACCACCAACATTGATGTGTTTGGATTTATGTGTTTTCTTTAACTGTGACCGATATATTTGTATTGTAGGGGGGTCTGTATAAAGTATTCAGATTACATTCTTTTTCTGCTCGAATCTTCTTGTGCATTCATTCTTTCTTTCAGCCACCAATAGTCAAGACCTGAAATCTTTTATCTTATAACTAAACAATATTACTAGAATCATTATACATAATATATAAAACATATTAATATTTCATATTTACTATGCAGATATCTCTCAATCTGTCGTCTTTTTATTCTTTATACTTCTGTATACATTATTACCGTCGACTCAACGATCAGTCATCACTCAGGTCTGAACTAGCACGAAATATACATCAATCATGTACCCTAACTCTTCACTCTCTACTTAACTATACCTAAATCAACCCTAACCCTACAACCTACACTATACATCTCACCCTAACCTATACCTTAATTCTACAATGTAAAATGTATCGATAAGAATATATACTAAATCACCATAATATACTCTCATATTCCCACTGCAACAATTATTTCTACATGCCCACGATCAATACTATTACTTTCTACTGCAAGAAAATATTAGCATCAATTGTACAGCATCTCGATACATACTTATCTTGAGGATTATTAATCATATCCGATCCTCTTCTAACATACATTCTCTCAAACTATATCACTAATTCTTTTAAACGAACATCCAATATATTGAAAACGATTGCATATCACACTATCTGAACATTCACGACAATTTATACTTATTCTAAATCTGATCAAATCAACATCTGCAAAATCAAAAAACTACTGCGGATTATTTTACAATATCGATTCTTTTCACTACACAAAATTGCATCTTCTTCTCTCTCTCTCTCTCTCCTCGCTTCTCTCTCCCTCTCTCACTATTCTCTACATAAGCTCAGAATGTCTGACGTCCACTGCGTAGTTGATGCGGCATCGGTCGGTCAGATTTGGTTCGGGTCTCTGCTACCCACTTTCTTGCGTGTTCGTACTGAGAATGTGGTGTCTTCACTACACTACATTCATGCTCCAAGTATAAAATTATAGATCAAATTGAATTAATCAGTAATCTATCCGGAGTATGCTACTATATATAAATATTTTAATATATCTAAAGTATATCATATAGCTAATTTTTATCTCATGATTTTAGTTACACTCTAAAGACGTTTACTCGCAGCTCAAGCGCGGTAGTATATGCTACTTTAGCATTTAAGCTACAAGTACGAAGAAGGATCTCAGTATCGTAGAGATCTGGTGGTCCCGGTGGAGGAGGTCTGGAAGAGAGATATTAGTTGTAAAGTATATTCCTCTTATTACGACTTTAGCTTATTACGGCTCTTAGCCAGAACGGTATATAAATATTAACACGTTAAATATATAAAATATAACTATAGGACAATTTTGTGATGATACTTAAATAAGGAGGAGGTTGCTTGCTCATCTGAATTAGTAAAGCAACTATCATACGTCTACTATATCACGCAGAATATGAGAAAATTAATATAAACCCAGGACTTTTCTCGATGTGCAGCATATTTCTACACTAGACAGATATAACATAAGTTGCTAACTTTTAATAACCTAACAGGGGAATTAATAATTTATATTTTTAATAGAAAAGTATTGCACATTTTTCCTTTGCAAGTTATTATAATTATCAATTTATATAATAAAATAATTTATAATATGAATAAATATAAATAATAAGTGTAATTATTAATTATATTTTAAGTTTTTATTTATATCAACTTTCCCTCTTACTCTCAATACCCTCATTTAAGAGGGAGGGGGAGTGACAATTTAATTCAATTAAGAAAAGGAAGTTGATAAAAGCATTTTTAGAGTTTCTATATCGATTCTTGAGTGGCGTCGGATGAAAAATGTCAGGAAGAAATATTCATTGTAGTTAAGGTAAATCCATAGAGTCTGTCACATCTAGAATAATAAACCGCATGGGAAGGATAACTTCATTTCCTTTCTCCTCCAAAGCAATTTTCCAGAGGAGAATTTGATTACTGAAATGGACTGATTCTTAAACGTTACAAATCTAAAGTCTGATTAATGGAGAATAAGGTCCCCGAAATCTATCATCGGCATATGTTCTCTGTCACTTAGCATTTTATTTTATTGTATTTAATTTATCTTGTACAGTTAATTTCTTCGATTATAGCCACTCTCGCCATTTGTCAAAGGTTGTTCGAGAACGTATACTGCGAAACGGAGAGCGCCGGATCTATTCTAAGGCTTTCCCAAGACTATTTTATTATTCTAAAATTTTTGGGCATTTATAATCGCGTTTATTACACTTGGTCATAATGTGAGTATTTTATATATATAATTCTTCTGGTATTTTTACCTAATTTCTCATGTGTCTATCTAGCCTCATTATTCAAAATAAATATTTATTAACAATTTAATCAGTTGGAATAGGTTGTAATAATCTACACAAATATAATATAAATTAATTTGGTCTATGAACTTAAAAATTATACCGTGACTTTTAATGTTCGGAGTTGTGCCTGTAAGTTCATTGTCTCAAGTCCTTCGGTAATGCAGCGTAGATGGCACCTACTCTTTGGGCCCTGTATTTAGAATACTTGTTTCTGACGCAGGAGACTGGACACTACTTGTTATGCAGAGCCAAAAGTGCTTTTTTTAATAAATTTTAGCATGAATATATTTAAATCTAATGTCTATCGAGAAAATTACTATTAATGCAATACTCAAAATTGATTGGTTAAAGATTTAGAAGTCTGATATATAAATCCAGCCACCATAACCAAATTTCCAAACAATATATTAATATATACTTAATAGTATTAATTATATACTATGATTGCTATATAGTATAGTATTTGGTATTTTTATTTATGTTCTATGATATCTATTATAATTTTATATATTATTAAGCCCTTATTTTATTGCCTACTGTGTAATATATTATGTATAAGTAGCGCTATATAGTAGTATATGATATTCGATGTAATACCTGCTTATATTATTATTAATAGCTGCCCCCATGCAGCAGCCCTCTCTTCGAATCGTTTACTTCACTGCAATTTTGAACAGAACGAAACCAGCAATACGTTAAGTTCATTATTTGACGCCATCTTGCTGTCGTCGTCTATAAAGAGAGCAATATATAATTTATTTTTCTTATTATATTTTAATTAACATATTTAATTATTTTGAGACGTGATTGGGGAATGTTGATATACTGAACCCATGCTATTCATGACGTCACAAAAGATCGAAACTTTTGTGACGTCACAAAGAGTGTGTCCCGCTAAAATATGGATTTTTCCAGAAGAGTGCCAGACGAAAATCTTAAGGATTTGTGATTTTTGTGGTATGTCTTCGCTCTAAACAAATGTATTACCTCCGACATTGTTCTAAAACTAAATGTAAATTTATTTAATTAAATTATCACTTTTATAGTAAAGTTGAGAAGAACTTCAAGAAAATAGCTCATTGAAGTTGTGGTTTATCAACATCAAAATTTCTATTTATCTCGAAAATCTGATAGATCCTTGGATGAAATAGGTTTATGGATTCTTAACATGGTCTTCAGGTTAGATTAGGACGCCGACCGCACTCTGTGGTGCGTCTTCATTTTTGGTTGCGGTGCTGTGCGGTGTGGTACACAATTCCACTGACCCGATGCTGTGCGGTAGGCAAAATTCCGATACTCGGCCACCCCTAATGCAGGGAATCAAAGATACTTAAAAGAACTAATGGCGGCAACCTGGATTAAAAGTATTGGAAATCCCATATGAAGACTATGAATAACCTTAAACATAATTTGATTAATTTAAAACAAATTATATGATCAAATGAGTGTGATCGTTTATTTTGCATACTATATTTAATATATTATATATACTATATATATATATATATATATATACTATATATATTACTATATATTATATATATATTGGATATTTATTCTTATTATATATATTTGGTTATAACTATCTACTTAATACGACTGGTTATTTATATATATATACGGAGTTCTATACCGATAGTACGGTGGCGTCTATAAGTACGAGATGGATATATACCTACGTAGGGGGGCGGCGTTGGCCGTGCGTCTATATACTTATTATATTTGTACCTATCAGTTATATATTTATATATATATTATATCAATTACAGTTGTCACCACCACTTGTAGAAGGCAGAGCCCTATTCAGGGGAGGGGGTGTTGCACGCTGCTAAAATTTCATACACTAGGGTAAATTAACGCAGATGAGCACAGAACGCGGCTTTAAAGTGAGGAGATTAAATTCACAGCAAGAAACACAGGAGATGGAAGAGAAATCCACACAGAAAAGATGTGGCAGGAAAGAAGGAAGCACCGCAAAGGAGCTAGCCTGGAGTTACCTACATCAACGCAAAAAACTCGGGCGCAGCCACAGCACCCCTTGTGCTACGATGGCGTCGTAAAGGTGGTGGTCCACGGGTGGTAAGTTCCGAACACTTGCCGCTACTGTACCTTAGAAAAGAGATAAAGTACAAACATCGCGCCGCAAAGATTTAGGGTCAAGTGGAACTGGAAAAACCAGAACAGTTTATAAGCCTTTTGCTTTTGACTCGACCCTGTCTCCATACAAGGCGGATGAGACCCTTGTACTGTTGGAGCAACTGAGAAGAACGAGGAAAAATTCTCGCAGTCCCTAAACAGAACTCCATGTTTCTTTGAGGCCCGCCTAGCAACCGTTGTGATTTGAGGTTTCCAAGACATTTTTTGTTTATCTTAAGGCCAAAGGATGGTTTTAATTATTGTCAACAGGAGAGCCGAGAGAACCGTCGAACAGACGATAGGAAAGTAGAAGGTGGGTTTTTAGAGAGAGATTGTAGAAGTTGAGTTTTAAAAAGAATTGAATTTCTCACAAGGTTGACACGACCCCATACTCGGAAATTCTATCAAGATCAACGAGAATGAATCGGAAAGTTTAAGAAGAGAGGCAATTTAAGAAGTAAAAGAAGGAGCAAGAATTGAATGAGTTGAGATGAAGGGTAGAGTCCATCGGCCATATGGTGATAGAGTGATGTGCAGGTGACTAAAGATATTAATGAAAAGTAGGAATAGAAAGTAACAATAAAAAGTGGAACTAAGACAGAACCCTGAGGAACACTCACATTGAACAGAAAAAGAAGAACGTCGCTCATCAACCAACAGCCGATTATTGAGGCGACTTAAGAAACTACACTACAGTAAGCAAAGAGAAGGGAAACCCAAAAAGACGGGGAGCTTGGAGAGCAGTGACGGCGTGCCATACTCGGACAAATGCTTTGGAAATGTCAAGCCCCACCACGCAAGTTCTTCCCCCGTAGTTCTAAGGCGGAAAACCACAAATTGGTTAAAATAGGCAAAGTATATCACCAAAGTAGACTCGAAACGCCCGAAGCCCGTACTGGCGATCGAAAGAAGAGATGGAGATTCCAGATGGTCTAAAGAAAGTGAGAGTTAAGGCTTCAGAGATCTTAGAAAGAAAGGAGGCTAAATTGATAGGGCGATAGTTAGAGGGAATCAGAGCGGCTTCCTTTTTTCGGAACATAGTTGAACATGTCGTGCTTCCACACGAGGAAAGTGGTATTAGTATTGGGAGACAAAGAGACATATAGTTTGAGCGAAGGGAGGGGCCAGCTCGAAGCACACTCCCTCAAAACTCAAGGAGGGATGTCATCCGGGCAACCCACCTTCCTAACGTCCATAGATCTCAGGAGCCCATGACCCGATCAAATGTTCCAGGCAAAGACATAGGACACGTTACGAGGAGAAGGTGGAGGAGGAGAATGCCAAAATCGGTCAGGGTTGAGTTAGAGGAAAATAGGAGGCCGAGAGATTGGCCTTTTCAGTGAGTTAGCAACAGAGCCATCCGATCGAATAAGAGGAGGAAAAGGCAGATTTACAGAGTTGTTAGAGATGTTTTGTGTCAAGAGCCAGAAAGATTTTGTCAGTAGGAGAACGCAAGGAAGGTTAGCGCCACTTTCGTTTGATGAAGACCTTTGCCCGTCGAAGAGTATCCCTGCAACGATTATCTAGCGATGAAAATATAGGAGGTGATAGAGAAACGAGAATTTTCCACCCCCGATAAGCGCTGTCTCTAGCCTGAATGGCCAGAAGAAGAGCAGGATCAAACCATGGATTATGAGGGAGAGAGAAGATTTAGTCGAAGAAGGAAATGAACCTGCTCATCCTCGTCAACGATTACAGCCCCTACTTTTCAGAAACCGAACGCGTCAACTCAGAGTCAAAGCAGTCATTCCAGATTATAGTTAGCGTAGAAGCGAATCGCCAGGCCCCCCAATCAGCCCGAATAAAAAGGGCAAGAAAAAACGCGTAGGGCAGGATGAGCTGTTGGAGAGAAGGAAGTATTAAAGTTTACGAAAAGATATAAGGTTATGGTGCAGATTTACCAATAGGTGCGAAGGTAGTGTATTTATAGAGAAGAAGGACTAGGTGGTGAAACATATGTCAAGTGTGTTCAAGAATTGGTTAGAACGATCCGGAACGTGTGTGGGTTTCTTTGATTAGTTGCTCCAGATCGTTAAGAATGCTGAATGATTCGCCTCTCGGCCCACGGCAAAATCAGTATGAAGACTGGATCCCAGACCATCAGTGTGTGTACATTGAATATCCCCTAAATAGAGGACCTCTAGTAAGTATTTGGATGAGACAAAGATATAACAGTCTCGTGAGAGGAGGTAGTAAGATATTCAAAGAAAGAGTGACAATCTGTTCTGTTTAGGAGAACAGTTACAGAAGCACAAGATTATTGTAGTAGAAGGAAGAAAGATTTTGAGCCCAGAGCAGCATCGAAGTTAGGCGATTCGAGAATTCACGAGACGTGTTACAGGAGTATTAATGTTTACCATAGTCACACACTCCACCCTTCAGACGGAAATTATGAAATAAGTTATAGTTTAGATACATTAAACGAGTTAGAGGTGAATTCTTAGCCATCTGAGTCTCAGACAAGAGCAAGAAATTAGGGTAGAGTTAGATAGGTGATATTCCACAGAGGGAAAGTTAGATTTTAGCCGCGGATGTTGGAAAAGTTAATAGAAAGCCCGCGCCTAATGCAAACTCTGCCAATCCTTTTCCACACACCAAACACACTTACACCACACACAAATAAATCATAGGACAAAACAAAAGAAAAATTTCGAGGAAAAAACACAAAACAAAACTAAAATCCTAACTAAAATTTACACTAAAATCAATTAATAAAAAAAATATACTACCTATATAAAAATAAAACCAAAACTTAACCTAACATACTTTTCCATCATATCAAAAAAGCCTACCACCTACAACTTATATATAGAAAAAAAATGGAAACTAATAACAAATTTTAAAAAATTTAAAGTTAACTAAATTAATTAAATAAAAAATACTCTAACACGAGAACTAAAATACTTAAACCTAAACAACTTTTCTACACTTCCTAAAAACTTTATTCCTTTTACAAAACACAAAAAACTTGATAGGTAGAACTAACATTTAACACAAAACTTATCTTTTTAAATTTACTCCATCTGATCTACTTCTTATAAACACGCCGTTCCTAAAAACGTAACTAAACGGTGAATGAATTTCAATTTTGGTACAACTTTAATAACATAACTCTCAATTAAAACCAAACGAGAATTTGAAAAAACACAGCACACATTCTGATTTACCTAATAGCATTCATGAACACAGGATAACAATAATACGAGCAATAAACCGCAATAAGAATAGGCAGGCATACAACTTCAAACCGGAGCACGTTTCAAACACGTCCAAGACTCCACAGATTAAAACTATATAATTATAGTATTATATATTATATATATATATATAATATATATAGACGATATATATATAAAAAATTAATAAACCTGAAAGGACTAAATTGGTTATATTAATTATGGGTGTATTAGTGCAGGTAACAGAATTCAATGTCTTTTAGGGTCATAGTAATTAACGTATATAGGATATATAGAGAGTATAATATAAATAATTAGGACATCAATGTTTGCTAATTTAAGACCTGCTATATATATACTTATATATACGTATATATAGTATAGAGTATATATATATATAGGGTTGGCCACCCTATACTACTTATATTTATATATTTATAATATAACTATATTATATATATAATTTATAAGCTATATATACTATATAGTATTAATATTATGTGTGTGTGTGTGTGTGTAGGTGTGGTGTGTGGTGTGTGTGTGTGTGTGTTGTGTTGATGATGTTGTGTGTGTTGTGTGTGTGCTGGTGTGGATTGTGGGTGGGTGTGGTTGTGTGTGTGTGTGTGTTGTTGTTGTCGTGGAGGTGAATTATGTTCCGAGGTGTTAAAAATAAATAATTTAATTGGCAGATGTTAATTTAATGCAATTAATTTAATAAAGATGTTTGCGCATGTCTTAATATCGACTGGAAATGCCGCCACGTGATTCAGCTATCTTCTAGCAGAGACAAATGTGGGTGACCCCAGACGACGAATATTTATTAACATCCTTAATCGTTAACCTTGTCTAAAAAAGTATTCAGTATCCAGGGTTAATTTTTACTCCGAATAAAGTGCCAAAAGAGTTGAACATACCCTAAACATGAAAAGACCAACCAAAACTACAAGCAACAGTCAGACGAGAAGTTGGGGCGGAAATGTGAAAATCTTGATAAGCTAAAAAACTGAGAAACCTCAATTTATGCACGCCAAATTGGAAAACGGGGGAACGAGAAACTTCCAATTTTCCTTTCAAGACCCCATGCCAGGGGGCCCCGGTCCTCACCTGGCCCACTCCCTCATCTTCCTCACTCCCACGCACAGACCTAATGAAAAGAATATGGCCCGAAGGGAATATTTCCCCCTCCCCCAATTGATTGAGCTGAGGCACCGATAACATATCATTATCTCCCGTTTAAACATATAGGAGATTAACACAATTCCTGACGGAAACTTGCTCCTTTATTCTCCTGCTTCTCTTCTCTCTGATATCTGGAGAAACGCTTCGACATAAAGAAACTAAATAAGTGGAATCACCAAACTTTTTGAAAATAATACAACCATAAGTGTCTATTAGACTAATTGTTACTTTATTTGTGAACTTCATAAACTTAGTGGTACAATAATAATTAATAATACAATATATAAATTTGGTTAATATACGTTTAATTTAGTGCTAATTAATAATTATATATAAAAAATAATAATATATTACATAATATTAATTAATACAGATATAATTTAAAATACACTAATCTAATCATCATTGGATTTTTGACAATTATATATTGTTGAGGGCAAAAACCCCTGCTCGCTCTTGTGAAAAGAATTTTTGTCAATTATTTCTGTTTTAAAGATAGAATAACTTGAGTGTTTACTCCTCTTTTTATTTGGGATGGTAACAATTTAAACTTTAAATACATTAAAGTATATGATCGAAAACCCTTGACTTGGGGTACTCCCCCGCCACAAGGGCGCATTGAATAAAAGTTAGGCCGGAAGATTGGCCGTATTACTCTAAAAAGGGAAAAAATAAGATAAATGGTAATAGAAAAAATAACTAATAATAAATTTTTTCTGTTCGGGTAATTTATTTAAATGAGGGTTTGTTAAATTAGGAGAGAGGGGGAATCATTTATTTTCTGTCCGTCCGAACAATTGCCAAATTTCGGAAAAAAAATTTGGACAATTGGTGAAGATTTTGGATATAACTTTAAAAAAAAAAGAATTTTTTTTTTTTTTTTTTTTTTTTTTTTTTTTTTTTTTTTTTGCGAAACAACTTAAAAATTAGATTATAAGTAAATCTAAAAAGTTAATGAACTTTTTAATGGGGGGGAAACATTCCGGGAAAAGGTTCCACTTCCCAAGGTCACCAGTTGTAAGGGGGCTAACGCCCCTTTATAATAAGTTAAATGTTACTTGGCAAATTGTAACGTTGTTTCTTGGTGCAACTACAGAAAGGGTATTTCAATGTGAAAACAATATGCACATGTTTACACGATAAAGGGGCTATCCAATTTGGTACTTTTGGAACTAAAGTAAAGACCGTTAGGTTAGACGGGTTCCTCTGGATAGTCACGCCCCGAGTAAAAAATTATAAATATGTTTCCGGGAGAGTTAAAAAGAGAAGGGGCCAATTTGTATGTTGGGCCGCCTCACAAGGGGGGGGAGGCCTTAGGGGCGCTCCACCCTCCCCTTCCGGTCGAGTTGCCTCCCGACCCATAACGAATCACGATTTTTAGAGGACAAAAAAACAGTCAAGAGAAAGATATAATTATTATATTGTCCAGGGGAGACTGAACAGGATTGATTATTTTGACTACGTTATGTCTACGTCGAGACTTTATAAACCAAATAAGTATGGATAACGACCAAAACCAAGGTGTTAAGGAATAGAGGTTAAAAGAAATGCTATGCGCGACGACATGTTACCCAGGCTGTAAAAAAGAAAGGAGTTAAGGATAAATTGTTTTAATTGCTGGAGGCCTTATATTAATAACACTATAGACTGCTACGTAACTGTCCCATTAACAACTTGATATTAATAACACTATAGACTGAAAAAAAAAAAACAAAAATTATTCAAATATAGAATGGAATTAAATATATTTCGAATATACAATAAATATTAAATTAATTTGTTCGAAGATGGCTGACCCATTTCTATGCAATTAAATTCTTTGATTACAGAAGATGTCCTTATATCCGATTTTATTAATTTAATTGTCTAAGCTAGCTTCCTAGCCGAGACATATATAGATACAGTTATCAGTTTTTCCCGCACGCTGGCTGCTGAACGCCCTCTTTTTATTGCTATTCAGCGGTTGGATATTGCGCTCGCGAGTGAACTTGACCTTGCAGGACGCTTTTATAGGCGTTTAATCTCTCCAATTCTTTGCGTGACTATTTTCGTGATATTGGTCGTATGGTTCTTGCTGCCGAGGGTCGCAAGGCTTGATTCTCATGCCGACTGCTATCAGTATATTTGTGTGCCTGAGTATTGTACAGTTAATATACTATGTCTTGACAACTTCTCTCACTTGTACTTATCTTTACTTCCAATTTTCTTGAAAAGGTACTTTACCTCTCTTGCTACCTACTAATCGGAACGGACGTAGTGTTCTGGATCCCATAATATTATTGTATACCATAAACTTTATAGTAATCTTATGTCTAGATGGTACACGAGAAGGATTTTTTTTGTTACCTATGTTCTTTTGGAAATGAGGTTTTCACGTGCTGTTTGGTCGTGGGTGTTGATGCTTAAAGGTGAGCCGCTTAAAGCTACCAGTTATATGGCTGTTGGTTTCTATGTGGTTCAGGTCTTCATTTCTCTAGTAAAATAATCCATTTTGTAACAAAAAAAAATTAGTTACCCCTACTCGTTCCACGATTTTCTTCTTTTTCTTGCTGTTTGTTTTGGTAATCGCCGCATTAAATAGCTTACAAAAACGTGGAATTATTTACAGTACATATTATCTTCGGCACCGCAAGCTATGAAACGCCCGTGTTTTTAACAAAAAGTTATATTATAAGAAAGACCATTGGTATTTTTGTGTTTTAAAAGTAGACGCTTTTTCTCGTTCTGGTTGCGTTGCTGGAAAATGGGGTTTTATATTTTAAAGCGGTAAATCCGCTGTGTTAACTATTGGAGAGTGTTCAGACTGGGGGGTACCTGTAGCCGGTTTCGTTGGTCTGGGGCCTTCACTTCTTGTTGTTGGTGTTTGGTGCACGCGGTTCGCAGCCTTGGTTTATATACCGTTGTCATGGCCTGGCTTTTGGGTGGCCCGGTGTTGGTGCGGTGCCGGTTTCCCTCTCAAATCTTTCCTGTTGTGTTTTATCGGGTTCCATGCGGTGCTATGTTTATACTTCAGTAAATTATAGGCTCCACTAGTATTTTCTGTGGTCGCACGTAAGTAACGTATTCACCAATAGATATATATATATAATTATACTTATATATATAATAGATATATTACTAATATATTGATTGATTATAATCTCGAATACGTCCGGTGCTTATATATATACGTGCTACTTGGTTCGATGCGTGGCGTGCTCCGCGGATGGGAGGATTGCAGGGTCCAGAACGTGGGGGGTCTGCTTTGAGAAGTCTGTTGCGTATTTACATGGAGCGTGCAGCGTGCTTCTGGTATTATTTGGATTCTTGTGGTGTTGTATGTTTATCGGGTGTAATCCTACGGTTGATATATATATATATATTGAGTTCCCCTCTGGTAATGGGGTGCGAGTATATATTCATCCATGATATTCATAATGGTCGCATATGCGGGGTGCGCATGGTCGCGGCCGCAGTGCCACCCATCCTGCCCCGCGCCTCCTGCTCGGGCGCGTTTGCACGACAGGCCGTCACGTACGCAATGCATACAACGAGATTGCACTATAGCTACTACGGTCGAGCGCGCCGGCCCGCGACTCGCCCTATACGCCACTCACTCCCAGCACACGGCGCGTGCCGCGGCTCACCCTTCGCTCCACGCTGTAGTATCTGGTACGACCGCAGCACCCGTGTCACTTATATCACACTCGGCTTCCGTTCCACACAGTTCTTCCCTTCCTTTTTAATTGCTTTTCCCTTTTTCTATTCTTTCTTTTTATTTTTCTCCTTTTTCTTGTTGCTTCGTGTGCCTCACCACACACACACACACAATATACTTAAAAGCGAGTTCATATCTGTATTTTCCCATGTTTACTCCATCCTCTGTTCCTTTTTTTCCCGCACTCTCACCGTCACCTTCCCACGTCCCCCCTTCTGTCTACTCTATGATATATAATAATATTTGCGAAAGAAGTTTACAAACCGGTCTCCCTCTCTCGCTCCCCACCCACGATTCACTCAATGTTTGTTAAATTTAGTTACCAATCCAGATTAGCTGCAGCGAAAATTGCCTAATCTATGCTCTTTGCTTCTCAACTAGAAATTTCAATTTATAAATCTCGCTGCAGAGAGCGGAAATGTTGCTTAATCCGAATTTAAAGTCGGACATTTCTCTTTTGAAGGATATTCAAGGTCTTTTCAAAGAATCTTTTACTTTTACATTACTTTTCAAGTTAGTTACCAACCAGATAAGTAAATATATCTTTTGAAGGAATTAGGTCTTT
>JABUQX010053381.1:40000-41793 GCA_015478945.1 Trachelipus rathkii
AAATCAATAGAGGTGTTACCTAACACCTAAGGGATTAGTATGCGTTTGTTTTACTGCTTTACTGCTTTAACTTTCTGTTTTACTGCTTTAACTTTCTGCTTTACTGCTTTAACTCATATACATTACATACCTTAAAGCAGTAAATCAGTAAATCAATTAGAGGTGTACCTAACACCTTAAGGATTAGTATGCTTATGTTTACTGCATTTACTGCTTTAACTTTCTGCTTTTACTGCTTTAACTTTCTGCTTACTGCTTTAACTTCTGCTTTACTGCTTTAACGTCAATATGTTTTACTGTTTTAACTCATATATTTATTAACATTATGTTTTTTTTATTTTGTTTTAATACTTTTTATTTATTTTATTATTATTTTTATTTATTTTTATTATTTTTATTATTTTATTTTTATTTTATACTTAGTGTTATTTACTTCATGCCTATTGTTATTATTATTTAGAACACACATTCACTATGACACTTATACACACATTCACTATGACACTTATACACACATTCACTATGACACTTATACACACATTCACTATGACACTTATACACACACACAACACACACACACACACATTCACTATGTCACTACAATTTAGCCATAGACACTTACATTTACACTTATACCACCACCCACACACACAACAACACCACAACACACCACACACACACACACACACACAGATTTACTTACACTCACACACAGATTTACTTACACACGCAGATTTACTTACACACATGACGTATAATTTATTAAAACATTTTGTTTTAATTAAGCACGTACATTTATATTTACTCATTCAAAATATAAACTAAAATTATTTCAAAGTTTCTTAAAACTTCTAATAATAAATCAATGATTATCTTTGAACAAAGAATATTATTAACTGTTAATACTTTTGTTTATAAATTTTAAA
The DNA here is from genome assembly GCA_015478945.1 of Trachelipus rathkii. Lineage (NCBI taxonomy): Eukaryota > Metazoa > Arthropoda > Malacostraca > Isopoda > Trachelipodidae > Trachelipus > Trachelipus rathkii. The sequence goes on from JABUQX010053381.1 coordinate 40,927, forward strand.
CTATCAAGTGTTAAAATAACTTTTAATAAAAAATTTTATGAAAATTATAAAAAACATTATATTTTACGTACCTTAAAGAATAAATCCCAGTAGACCAGCCCCTAGCACCCCTCTACATCAAGCTATGCCACGTTTTGTTCTATTGACTTACTGCTTTACATCATCTTTAGCTATGTAATAAGTATAAAAAATAACAAAAATAAGTCTCTCTCTGTTAAACATAACATGTAGTTTATTAAAATCATTCTAATTTTTATTTTAAAAATAACAAATTATTCAGCTTAATATATATTATTCACTCCGACTGTTAAACTAAAATATTTCCAAAGTTTTTTAAATAATTCGGGTTTTCTTTATTATTATTATTATTATCTATGCACACACTGACAATCCATCACGAGAAACACAACTAACCCGCACCTCCTTACAGAATACGAAACTGACCTTCTCTCTCTGTAAAAGTGTTGAAATAACTATTTAGTCAAAATTTAGGATAATCCTTTTGTAACCCGGGGGCGATTAAGCCTAATTCCAGGTCAAAATTTATTTCAAACTGACCTTTTTCTGTAAAATGTGGGTGCAATAACTACATTAGCCTAAATTTAGGCCTAAATTTAGGATAAATCTTTTTGTAGACGGGCTAATTTAATCCTAATACCAGGTCAAAGGTTATTTCCCGTATAACACCCACCCCCCCCCCACCTAGAATCATTGTTATTATTCATTTTATAATATATTTCCACTGAAACATGCTGGGATCGGTAGATCCTTTAAGCAGTAAAAAGGAAATGTTTCCTTACTTGTGATGGTCGGGGTAATCCTATCTCTATATGACCTCGTATGTGATAGGTCGAGAATTATTTTATC
>JABUQX010053382.1:0-17500 GCA_015478945.1 Trachelipus rathkii
TCAAACAATGAAAAACACGTCTTAAGGGCAAAAAAAAAGCTACATTTGGTGTTGTATATAGTCAAAATCGGCTGAAATTCTCCAAATTTTATCTTATGTCAATATTATTTTAAAAGGCTTGAAAATTGGGTCAGAATGGACCACCAATGTTGGATCTTGATAAATATACATAAAACTGATTTCTAGGTCTCAAGTATAGAAATTGCTCTAGAATAATAATAAAAAGAAAGCGTTTAAAATAGTAAAATAACTATACTATGTAAAAGAAAATAGAAAAACGTTTTTAACCACAGAAACTCTGTCCAAAAAAAAAAAATTTTTTTTTACAACTCTCTCTCTCTCTCTCTCTCTCTCTCTCTCTCTCTCTCCCTCTTCTCTCCCTCCCCTTCCCCCTCCCTCTGTCTCCTCTCTTCTCTCAATTTTCACTGCAACGACTAAAATGTTGTTGTCTTGAAGTTATTGGCACTACTTTTTTGTTAAATTCAATGGATTATGAATTAAATAACATGTATCTACCTCTATGTGCAGTTCCTCTTTTCATTCACAAGATTTAAAGCACTTCATACTCGTATTCTAGCAGCAGAGTACTTCTGACTGATTTTTTATTTACGCAGGTTTTCCATCTAGTTTCTTTGGCAGACCTTCATTATTTTCACAACCCCCCCCCCCGCCCACAAAACTTTTCACATATCTCAATCCGAATGGATTCACTTATATACTCCATATATACTATACACTATACTCTATATACACTACACTCTAATTGCTGGTTTTTCCTTATGGTAATAGAGACACTTTTATCTCATTTATTATATTTTGAGTTCCCATTTGGCTTCAACTACTTTTCCAAGGACAGGTCCAAATTTCCATTCAATTTTTTGTTTCCATGATATTCCGTTTTTATAATTTCCTTGTTTCAGTGGTAAACCCCATTAATTTTTTAATAGTATTCAACCCATTAATTATTAACTAACAGAATATAGCAAACTTAAATTGCAAATACATTTAAAATTTGATGCAATGAATATGTCCCAACTTAAAAAGGGTACGTTTACCAATTTCTATATAAATTTTTAAATTAAAATATGAATTATCATTTATTTTCATAAATAAAGTTAAATAAAAACTTGTTTTCTGGCTTCATGGATGGTTCAGTATTCAATGATTTCTCTGTCGCACGACATTGATTAATTTCATGAGGAGACATTTTACTTTCACGTAAGTGTTCTTAACAGTTTTTAAATAACAGACATTGCAAATGTCAAATATTTACAAAACAGTGGGTGAAACAATCTAACTAATATCAACATATACCAAAAAATAAAGTATTATTGACCCTTAACTTCCGGTACATTAACTTTTTCGAAACAAGATAATTACTTAGTAATAAATCCTATGAAGAAGAAAGAAACGAAAAGGGTCCCAAAGACATTTCCCAATCTGTTTCCTGAATTACACAAATCAGTGTAACAACAGGTGAAAACTTTGTTCGTCGATTTTGCTGTACTATTCGTCGATTTAGCTGTAAAATAATAAATAATAATAATTAATAATGAAGAAGAAGAAGAAGAAGAAGAAGAAGAAGAAGAAGAAGAAGAAGAAGAAGAAGAAGAAGAAGAAGAAGAAGAGAAGAAAAGAAGAAGAAGAAGAAGAAGAAGAAGAAGAAGAAGAAGAAAATAAAAAATAAAAAAAGATGAAAAAGAAAAAAAAAAAAAAAAAGAAAAAGAAAAAAAGAAGAAAAAAGAAAAAAAAAAAAAGAAAAAAAAGAAAAAAGAAAAAAGAAAAAAAGAAGAAACAAAGAAACAAAAAAAAAAAAAAAAAAAAGAAAAAAAAAAAAAAAAAAAAAAAAAAAAAAAAAAGAAAAAAAAAAAAAAAAGAAAAAAAGAAAAATAAGAAAAAAAAGGAAAAAAAAAGAAAAAGAACAAAAGAAAAAAAAAAAAAAAAAAAGAAAAAGAAAAAAAAAGAAACATTAATAATAATGAACTCTAAAGTTACATAAGTACTAAAAACATTATTCTGACTTCTAAGCGAAATTAAGTAGATACCTAAATTTTATTGTAAATAAACCTTAACCAGCCAATCAGACCTTATTCCTCTTTTCAAATTGCTACGCACTACAACGGTATTCATGTACACTTTCCTCATTAAACCTCAAGGTTTGCTTTCTTTTGTACAAATATATTTATATATATATAGTTATATAATATTATATATATATATATTTAAGTACATATATACTATACTATATATATTTATAACGAATATACATAATATATATATATACTTGGAATATATATATTATATATACTGCTAGTCAGTGGCGTGGTTAAGGGATAGCCTGGGTAGGCCTTTCTTATTTTAAGAACAAATTAATAAATTTAAAAGAAAAAAAAACATCAAAGAATATAAAAATTTAATTATAAGAAAACTAAACTACACAACAAACAAAAATGAGCTTTATTGGCTTTGCTGCCTATCTACTTCATAACTTGCCTACTAAGGTAAGCGTAGTGAAATAAAATTTCCCATATTGCATTGATTTAGGCAGGCGAGCCTGATCGGTTTGGCGTTGTTGCTATATGGGTTTTTTTAAATTTTCTTTGGAACCGTTTTTCGCTTGATTTTAATTAAATTCATTTATATACTATATACTTAATAGTTACCAATATAACATAAATAATTAATATATATATAGAGATTATATACTATTATATATAAATATACTTTATACGCATGTAATTATTATAGGTAGGGTAATATATATATATATGTATATACTATAATATTATATATTGATATATATATATACGTAGTATATATATATAAAATATATATAAATTATATATTAATATATATATTATATATAGATATATATAGTATATATATATATTAGGTATTATAGTTATATATATAATAATATCTACATACATATATATATATTAAATATATATATAAATATATATATATTATATTATTACTATCGACTATATATATATATCATATTTATATATTATATATATATCTATATACTATATTAACATATTATATATTATATACTAATATATCTATTAATATTATACTCACTAATATAATTATACTTATAACGATATAGTACCATTTATTATATAATATATATACTAAATAAATAATAAAATATATATATATAATAAATATAGTAATATTATTATATTACTGTATATATATTATATATCATATATATAGACATAAACCATATATACTATATTACATATACCTAACATATTACTACTATATATATGATTATTTATACTATTACATATATATATTAATAATATATATACTATAAATAACTCATAATTATAAGTATCTTATAATATAACTATACTATACGCGTATATATAATTATAGATAATATATAAAGTAATAATATTGACGTATATATATATATATTATATATATATATATATTATTATACGTCTTATATATTACTATCTCTATTATTATACAATATATATATATATAGTAATATAATATATAATATACATATATAAATATATATAATAATAATATATAACTATATATATAACTATTATATACATATATAATATATATATAGTTATATATATATATTATATATATTATAATATATATAAACTTATATAATATATATAAGTTATATATTACTAATATATTATTATATAATATATATTATATATTAACTATATAAATATATAAATATAGTATAAATATAATATATATATATATATATATATATATTATATATATATATAAGTATATATATATATATATATTTGCCTACCCAATAAAAACATACATATTGAATGCCTATTGCTATATATATATATATATATTATATATATATAATATATATTATAATATATTTATAATATATTATATATATTATATATATATATATTTATATATATAAGGTTGGCTCGTAAGTCGTAAGCGTTTGTTTTGCTGAGCTCATTGCTCATCGTCAGTCACAGAACACTAAAAGTAGCCCTCCGGGTAAAGGTAATAATTCCCGATTTTATAGAGATAATCGCCGTAATGACCAACACAATTATTCTCGTTCTTCCCCGCGCTACAGAAATTCTGCCCCTCGGGCAGTTAGCGAAGATAGGAAACACATGGTGTGCGACTATTGTGAAAAACGGGGACATCAGATGAGGGAATGTTACAAGTACCTTGGGATATGCAGTTATTGCAAGAAAAAGGGTCACTTAAGGGCTGAGTGTCGCTCTTATAAATCCCCTCAGTCATCACCCACCATGGAAAGGAAAGTAAATTGTCCTTTCTGTCGTGGACCTCATCCAGGTATCAGATGTCCTCAGAGAATTCTCCCCAGAGAGGATAAAAACATACCAGTACCAGTAAAACATGTACAGTCTAAAAATTCCCCACAGAACACTGAACATAACAAAAACAAATCAGACAACAGTAGTGGAAAACCACTTTCTCCCCGTAAATACCTTGATCCTTGTGATTATTGTAACCGGTCACATTTTGAAGGCCGGTGTAGAGGAGTTGAAGAAGCTCAGACTGAAAATTCGGGAAACTACCAAGCTCCCCGGACCTGAGTCACCTGGTGGAGACTAAAAATGAAAGTGACTCAGTCATAGATAAAAACAACCCCATAATTGATATTCCCCAGATTTCTAACATAAATGAAACTGTGTTGCCCTCAGAGGAGGAAGAAAAACCTTCATTATCCATTCCTAAACCCATTGACTCTCCCTTGTTGAAGGAACCTTCAGTAAAATTAGTAAATAAAGTTCGTAACATACATGTAAATCTTACACCGTCCACAAATGACCCTTTAATAATTCCTGTTTCCTTCAGTTCGCATAGTTCAGGATCGTATGGATGCATGGTGGATAGCGGGGCTGGAGTGAGCTTAATTAGTACAGAAATATTTTCGTATACCTTAAAGGACTTTAAATTACTCCCTTCATCAGAAATTAATATAAATTCCATCAGTGGATTGTCCCGCGACCATACAGTTCCCATAGAGTCATACATAGAAATACCCTTACATTTTCCCGATACACATTTCATTACTAAACCCATTATATTTTTAGTGGTTCCCCTGGAGCATATGCCAGCACCTATGGTACTGGGTGCCGCAGCACTGAAAGATAATCATATAATACCAGAAAAAAAACAAAAAGAAATTATTTAATACAAAACAGGGCCTAAGGGGGGTTCTTCATAAAACTAAAATACGCTAAAGATCACCAGTCACTTTCTATTTCCTTTTTTATTAAATGTGTGAATGTGTACGCTATCAGTATTCCTTCTACTTTATTTTCTTGTCGATATTGGATTAGAGTAAAGGTCCAACTTGAACTTGTTCTTATTGGATACATTGTTGATGAATTATTTAAGGGGTAGGTATTCATAATAACAGGGAAAAATTATATCAGTTTACTGGAGTCTTTAGAAATTGGCTTTTTTCCTCAAAACTTTAATGTTGGCTCTTATATTAAATACTTTACTAAGAGGAAAAAATATGCAAGTATGTAAGAAGTATAATATATGAAGGTACCATTTATAATGGGTTCAGATATTTTCTTTGAAGGAAGAGGAGTGTTCACCACCACCGAAAGTATACTCTGTACATACAGAGTCTTCTGAAAAACGTAGGGAAGTATGGACGCCAGAAAAATTGAAAGAAGAATTCCATTTTTCTGAAATTCCTCTTAGTGAACATATCAGAAAGATAGCCTCATTAAGGTGTTAATGAAACATCAGACTACACTTAGTTTTGGTGACCATGACGTGGGTGTAGCCACTAACATTTCACACTCTATTGAGGTTGAAAGTTCTCGCCCTGTCAGGTTACCAGTACGCCGATTTCAAGGACCTCTGGCACAAGAGATTGAACAACAATGTAGAGAATTGCTAGAGCAGGATATAATACGTCCTAGTAAATCACCTTACTCGGCTCCAGTGGTTCCAGTTAGAAAACCAGATGGAAAGTTAAGACTTTGCATCGATTATCGTAAACTTAACGATGTCACCAAAACAGATTCCTTTCCCTTGCCCAACTTAATCGACATGATATATAATATGCATGGGAATAGGTACTTCACAACAATAGATCTCGTTTCAGGATATTATCAGGTTGAAATAGAGGAAGGATGAGTAATTGGCTTATATGGCATTTTTCCAATCTCCCCTTACCTGCGCAATATGAGTATCTCAAGATGCCCTTCGGCGTTAAGAACGGACCTGCAACGTTTCAACGGACTTCTGGGTATTTGATGTGTACACTTTATCATTTTGGAAGGTTGCCTTGGAATAATTTTGCATTAAGGTTAGAAAATAGAATTGAAATTAGGATGAGTGTTACGAATTATTACTTACATAAGTCAGTTATGTAGAGGACATTTATACATTGTTGTATGACCATAGTTTTAACGGCCTTAGTAGAAACAAGTAGGATACAAAACTAAACGCGAGGTAAAGACTCGCTTATTATGCAGAACAGAAGTGGAGTTTTTGGGACACCATGTCTCGAACAATGGAATCCTTCCTTTACACAAAAACATTAAAGGAGCCCTAGAGTTTCCTGTACCCACAACCGTCAAAAACCTCAGACAGTTTTTGGGGATGATCAATTTTTATCGAAGACATATCCCAAATTGCTCTCAAATTAGTAAGCCTCTGTCATGCCAAACTGGGGGAAAAACTGTAAATTGGACTCCTGAGTGTCAGGAAGCTTTTGAAAAACTGAAGAAGGCCCTAGTTGACCCTCTCTTGTTGGGTTTTCCAGACTACAGTCCAGATGTTTCACCAATGGAACTACATGTGGACGCATCAGATATCGGCGCTGGAGCTTGTCTTTCACAAGTTCAAAATGGAGAGCGTAAGCCAATTGCTTTTATTTCGATGACCTTTAACGGAGCTCAAAGGAACTACGGGGTCATCGATAAGGAATTGACAGCTTTGAGTTGGGCAGTGAAGTTCCTTAGACCATTTCTTCGTGGAGTTAAATTTTTGTGTATATACGGATCATTATTGTATCGCTTAGATATCTTACAATGAATATGAGGTTTTATTGACGGAGAAGAATTTAGGCCTTGGAACCATGAAGAACTAAATGAGTTGCGACTTGAATCAGACATATTTCCGAAATGGTATCCACAAATTGTAGTTGCCGATGCACTTATTCTCGTTCTCGCATATAGGAAGATTCTAACCTTGTTAGATGGGAGAACTCCGATGATGGAGTTTATTCCCGTAAAGGATATTTCCCAATAGAAATTTTTTCTGGTGGGGTTGACTCTCCTTGTATAAATTGTTTTTTTCGATGTTCTTTTGTTATGGATCGGTAAATTTTCGTGACATTAATTTGAGGTTGCGAAAGATTATAACGAAATGGAATAGTTACAGGAACCATTCTTCAAATATAAATTAACTGGAAACAAACTACGAAAAAAATTAGATTAATGGCGTTTTCCGGAAAAGGCAATTACCACTTCCATTGAAGTTATTCACTGCATTTACCAGAAACGTATTAAAACACACTGTGCATGTTTATTACGTATAACACTTCAGTACAATCTTATCCGGATCTGGACATAAAAGTTGAAACCATGTGATCTGCAGTGCTTAGGGGGGAAATTCACTATAACTATATTTGATGCCACTATACAACAAAATAATCTCAATGAATTTAGAATGTTCCAATTGTTATTGTGAAAATATATATAACAGATACTCCGTTACTTTCATAAATTCATAAATAAATAAATAAATTTATTATTAAATTGATTTACATCAGAAGTACTTTGCTCTTTCTACTCATTATATTTTTATTATTTTTAATGTACTTAACCTTTTTTAAATAGTTATCGAAAATCCTGCGTCCTATAAGTTGGTAAGTGATTATTACTTCCTCCCTAACCAGTAAAAAACAATTACAATCCGTGTACCTAGGAATCCTTCTTTTAAGAATCATTACATCATATCAGAGAAACCTTAATGAACAATCAATTAAAAGGAAATATTTATACATAAGTTTAAACTAATTACCCTACCCATGTTTAATATATTTATCATTACACCACGATTAATTATAATATCATGAATTTTCATAATCCTACTCAAGAAGTTGAAAAAACGTAATAATACTAAAACAGGTACTCGTTCCTAACTCCAAGTTTAATTCATTACACTCTGCTTTCCCAAATTAAAATTAAACTATAAATCAATTTACCTCACTCTATACAGAACCCATCTTATATACCTCGTGCCTTGTATGTCATCTACCACGATGAGCCGTTTTTGGTTAAAAGATGAAAATCTAAGATTTGACACGCAATTATGATTAATATCTAGCAAATTCAAAATTCCGTAGGTATTTACAGTCCACAACTTGAACATCCAAACAAAATGTCTCTTGTGGGGATACAGAAGGAGAATAAAATGGGGGGAGTAGGTGGAAATTTAAATAATTTTACTGCTCTATGAGTAGATTTTTCTCTGTCCTTAAATTTCCTATATTATTCCTCCTTCGTTCTACCCTTTATCTCTTGACTCCTTCTAATTATCTGTATACTCTGATCTGAACTGCATCTGCTTGCTTTAACTGATAAAAGATATTTTTTTTACTAAATATACTTAGCATAGGCACTTGCATTAAAATGCTACCCCTTTAGTGGACTAGCTACCCTAGTATTTTTAGGAAATAATAATAACCTGGTCTGTTGACCATGTTCACATATATTGAAGGTTTCTAATTTAATTAAAATTAATTAAAAGTATTTTGCCTTTTTATCTTTGTAAAAGTAAATTTAAAGTACAATTTATGCATGGTATTATATATATGCTAGCGATTCCAATCGATCTTTGAGTATGTTCATGCATTTTGGCAGAAATGATTATTGGGGGCTGGCTCCCTGTGTAAAATGTCTCATTACGCTAGAATGATTAGGTCTGTTTTCCGTTTTCGTGAATATTTTAAACCTAAAATTCAGAGGTAAACAGGAACAGCGGAATAAAATCATTTGGGTTTGTACGTTTCTAAGGAATTTGTAAGTTAATTAACCTATAAAATTATGTATATCCTATAGATTATATATGAATAATATTATATATAGTATTATACATGTTGTATTAGTTAAATTATCGAAAATAGTGGCTAAAGTAGTAATTTATTTTTCAAAAATTTTTTTTTACTAATACTTTTACTTATATATGATGAAGTATGATATAATTGACATTATTATCCCATATGTATATTACGCCGAATTTGTGTGTGGTTGTGGGACGCCAGGTCAAATTTTACAGACTAGTGTGTTAGTTTCAAATGGGAATGAGATTATTGTACGATGAAATTTTGATATTATAGTTTTGAAACATAATCATTGTGGTTTATATTTAATAAATTTAATAATTTAATACATTTGTCAGTATAAAAATCATTAAGGAATGTCACTAATGTTCCGTCGTCTTCTCAAACATATTCCTTTCCTTCTTTATACACAGAACAACACCTCTGATTTTCAAACATTAGAAAGAATAATGGAAAGCAAGATGCAAATAATAGCTGTCATAGGGTCATCGGAGGTGGCCATCTTTAATAGTGAAAATAAACATTTAATGAGTAAATATGGATTGAAAACAAGGGTGAATTGTGCCTCAGGGCGCTATTTGTCCGCATGTATAGCACAAGTAGAGAAAGTTGTTACTAAAAACACACATAATTTAATTATATGGTCCTTAACAACAATGGGGTGGAAAAAGAAGGAGGTGTTTGACAAAGATGGGTTGGGGACCACTTTATTTGAACCTATAGATGCATTGGAGTTGGATATTTCGGGAGTGGTGGGGGTGATGGAGAAAATCACAGAGAAAGCCAAAGGGATAAATCCCAAGATTAAAGTATTTCTTCTGATCCCACCAGTCCAGGATATTTACAGTTTTAATCAGAAGCGGCTTGTAAGAGATTGGGGTGAATCTTTTAAAGACTATTGTGTAAATGATTCTATATTGTCTCCCGATAAAATGCGGGCTCATTCGGTTTTTTGCTATAATACATTTACAATGTTGACCAGTTCACACTATGCCTGGACCGACAAACACGTTCTTGTGGGCGCAGACATAATGAATTTCCATCATGGGATTCGTACCACTGATGATACACCAAATACTACCCCCCATTACAAATATCTTGACACTGACCAACTCGTAATTAATATGAACTCCCCATTGTTAACGGATGGATTACATCCAAACCGATTATTTGTAGATGCATTGATGGGCTTATACAAATCACAGTTTTCACATAACCTCCCTCTAGTAAAAACAATAAAAACGAACGCAGTCACTACAGTAAGTAATTCTCAAATCCCAGCTAAGGTTAACATAGAATCAAAAACAAAAAAACCTTTGCTGGCAACACCTAAATATGATAGGCATACTGTAAAGTACTCGGCTCCTTATCCTAACCCCAAGGGGTTAAGAAAGGAAACCCGAAACACTGATTGTAGTAGTTATGGACCTCCTGTGGCACTTAGAGATAACCCATATCAGTCACTGTCTTCCCAACAATATTATTGTGCTCCTTCCACTAGTAATTATGTGCCTCCACCACAGTCACAGATACAACATCCTTCTTATTATACCTTGCCATCATTGTCTGACTATCAGTCTAAATTACCCCCTAGTTTTAATCCAAGTATTTTGCCACCAAACACAATTGCTCCGTCCACATCTAATACTAGCATTATAATAGATCCACAAATAAAAGTACTACAAAGATCCTCTGCTCGTTGGTTGATGAAACAAATAAACTGGGATGGTATGACTGATGCACAAAAGAATGTAACTATGCAACAGTGGCATGAGATATTGGAGGAGGAGAAAGCCACTACCATGAATCTTTTTTCCTTTGGTAATGGTAATCTACCATTGTATAAAAATTAATAAAATAGTAATTAAAAGTTAATAAAATAGTAATAATAATTATAAGTATGGATAAGAAATTATATATTTTTATATTTTATAATGTAAAAATCAAAGGAAGTTTTGTTTGTTATAGAAAAGTGTTTTTTACGTTTTGTAATGTTAAAATCAAAGGAAGTTTTGTTTATTAAGGAAAAATTTGTTTAATTTGTTTTGGAATATGTTATTTATATTTGTCTATGTCCATGAAATATAAAACATATAGAAATTCCTTGGGTCAAGCAAACACAATCTCTTCTGCCCTCTCCGCTGGTCTGAATTCCCACTTACTTAACTCAGACTTGTCAAAAGTTAGGCGGGGGTTTAGACTTAGTGGGGGAGGATATAAGGGAGCCTATCACACCTTAGTTTTAAGATGTTGTTTTTATAATTTTATACAAAGAGTTATACCTGTCTCACAGATATAACGAACCATTTTTGTAAATGAAGTGTAATTATTTATTTATATTATTTTATAAATTATTTAAACGTCGTCATTTATCTTTATTTATGATAAATCTTTGAAATTTGCTCAGTTATTATTAATGGTTAATTTTTTTCTTAAACATAGTCACAGATAAATTTTAGTATATTTTTTGGATTCAAATGGTTAATGTTGGACTTTTGCATATTTGAAATATCTTTTGTTTTGTTGATTATAATAATTTATAACACAAAGTCACAAAGTCCACTTCCCACTTAGTCTGAATTTTGATGGATAAATGATCTTTGACATCACTCCAGAGGTGAGTGATGTTTATGTTTTATATAATTACTGTATTATTTATGTTCTAAAGTGCTGTGATATAAAGATAAAATACTGATATGATGCTGATGTTTAGTATAAATTACTTTAAGGTTACAGTGTGCAAGTGTGAAACAAAAACAATCTGAAAAAAGACAGATTATGAGCTTACCCCTCGTTGCCTCTCAAGGGTAAGGAAACTTAACTTTTATAATTTAAAATTTAATAGTAATTACAAATTAAAAGTGAAAATAATAATAAACAATTAATTGAAGTTATTATTCATAGGGTTCAAGTTTAAGCTCAAGTTCTAGTCCAAGTTCAAGTTCTAGTCCAAGTTTAAGTTCTGAGTCAAGTTCTGATTTAAGTGTGGTTCAAGTTTTGGTTCAAGTTCTGGTTCAAGTTTGACTTCGAGTTCATTTAGTGCCAGAATAAGTTTTCGTTCAACAATAGCCAGTGATAAAGACTAATTGAAATCAGTGATTTCACATAAGCTGGTCTATATTAATTGAAAGCTTCGCCGCACCACAAATTGAACCAGAACCGAGATTAAAAAAGAACTAATAATAATAAAAAGATTTATCAATAGAAATTTCTATTTAAGTTAAGTTATAATTTGTGTACTATTTATTAACTCAGTAATTTGTATTTGTATGAAAGATTGTATGAAAGGAAATTAACTACCCCCCATAAACCAAGTCTTGACCCATAGATAAGGAACCCAAACATAGAACACATATATTAACAATTCGCTGCTGAAGTATTTTGTACTCCATGGGTACTCATATGCTTCTTCTGTATATAAATAAGATTTAAGAAATTAAATATTAAAATTAAATTATTGAATTATAATTAAAATTATAAAGCAAAAATATTCAATTAAAACATAAAAGCATACCTTTTTTCTTTCTATCCCTTCTGTCTATCATCTGTACCGAGCTTCTTCTTGAGCCTATTTAAAAATAAAGTATCACTAATTAAAGTTAGAAACTAGCCACACACCGTACATCCAGGCACCAAACATTCAAGCAGAGTCAACGCGGCAGTTGTGACTCACGTTAGGCATTATCAGAAACGCCTAATTTACCTCGCATTTGGTGTAAAGAAGATACTTCTTGATCGTTGTTTTCTTCCTTCTGCTGCGAGGTAATCTATCAAATTCCGTTCTTACTTCTTACTTTTCTTCTTATATGTTATAATGAAATTAAACTCTAGAATCAAGGAAATATCATTCTTTTTTCTAAATAATCTTCAATTTTACAATATAAGGAGAATATAGCTGTAGAATTATAGGGTACACTGACTTTACCGCAATATCTGGGACACTTTCTACCCTGCTGCTGTATTCTCCGCCACATAGAAATGAATAAATGAATATACACGGTATCCCAATAACCCTTAATAGGTACCAACCAAAATTATAGATACCACTACCCGTTACCACAGTACTCTACTGTTAGTTACCACAATACCAGTTTTACACCCTATAAATATTACAAAATTACCATTTAATAAATGTAAATATAATATATGTAAAATAGAAATAGAAATACAACTTAATATAACCAATAAATTCAATCTTAAAGAAAAAAAATATTAAATTGATGAAATAGTCAATTGGTTAAATAAATTCAGTTATGTTTGCGCAAGTAATTTTTTAGTTTGCGCAAGTCAATTTAAGTTTAGTTTTAGGTATTTAGATATTTCTCACTTTTTCATAATTTTCATAAATGTTTTCGAAATTTTCAAATGTTTTTTGTTTTCGCTTCACTTTTCTAAATACTTTTCTCAATTTTCCAAAATAGTCTAAAATTTACTTTTAAGTTTTTCTAAGTTTTCGGTGGTTCAACTTTTAAATTTTCAAATGTTTTTCCTCAATCTTTTTTTTCTATAATTAATTTCATTAATTTCTTTTCTCTCTTCCGTTATATTTTTCAACTTTTAGTTTTCAATTTTAATCTTTATTTTCCCTTTTTTCAATTTTCCCTTCTCTTTTTAAATCTTTTCAGTTTAAAGTGTCCAATTTTTTATAATTTATTTTAATTGCCAAAGTCAATCGTAATTTTTATTTTCCCGTTTCGTTTACAATTTCAAAATCTAGGTAGTACCACAGGCACTACAGTCAGGTTTAGGGGTACAGCACCTTGGAAATTTATCGGTATCCAAGTACGTACCACGATCCACAATGAATACTGGTCACAGTAATTCAAAGAAATGGAACCAAAAAAAATCCCGGCTCCAAAGAAGATCAGCTCCAGAAAAAAACTGGAATGAGAAAAAAACAAACCCTAACATAACAATAAATTATAGAAAAATTTATGTAATAAGTTAAACAATAATAATATTACATTAATCATTAAATGACTCATTATAAAAATTAATTAAAGAACATCATGAACTTAAATCAATTTATTAAATTCTTAATAACGTTAAGTGAAGTTATTAAAGTAAGTAATAATAAAAACCAATTTAATTAAATCATGGGTCAAAAGAATAAAAATTAAAATACAATCAAAAAGAAATCCTACCTGGGCAATGTTGTTGTCCAGTTTTTTTTTTTCTACAATACTACACTGATAACCACTACGAACATTCAATGTGAAGTTACCACATCACTATCGGAAATCTAAAAGAAAAACAAAAATCGACTACTTTATAATACCTTTAATAAAAACCAGAGACAATACCAATAAAAATAATAACAATGATAAGCATAATATTAATCATTAATTCAATTAACCATTAAAACAATAATATATTATTTTTTGTTTTTTCATTATTTACTCTTGGTTTTTTATATGGGTAACTAAAACAGTATTTCCCTTTTCAGTATTCATTCTAATGAGTTCATGTTTAACCTATTTTATATTTTGAATACTTACCCAAGTATTTATGTAAGTTGATAACAGTTAGTATATGAGGTCATAACCACATAACCACTGATGTACCTATGAATATTGGGACACTTCCATATACATATGATTAGAGTAATCACAGGTTAGTAGTTGATATTCTTTCACATTCTTGATTGTGGGTTAAAACATGCATGAAAGTACTCACCTCATTCCCTTGATTCCAGTTCTTACCCAAGATTTCCCATAGGATTTATCAAACCTTGATTAATAATAACTTACTTTTAGTGATTCAAATATTCAAATGTCTTAAATAAAGTCAATTCACAAATCTAATTATTTCCTGTATTTACAGGGTTTTGTTTTTTGTTTTTGTAATTTAAATTTGGTTCTTGATCTTCACTCAAGACAGTTTTAGTTTTGGGTCTAAGACTTTTGCACTACCAAGTGCCATTGAAACAACTTTTTTAAAATAGGGTCTTGATCTTCACTCAAGACACTTCTTCTTGATCTTCACTCAAGGCATTTTTGTTTTTGGACTTGATTTTAAAGTCAGGTCTTGATCTTCACTCAAGACACTTCTTAAACTCTTAAGTTTATACCTAGATTTAGTCAAATTCCCCTTCCCATTTTGACTAAGCCCCTCGTGTTTACATTGAGATTGTTCCACAATTCCATACATTTGTATCTGGAACCTTCTCAACCACATTCTAATAAAGTAATTATTTAATTATTTGCGGTTTTAGGTTTAAGGAATATTATAAAGCTACTAAGTAAATATACTCCATAAAACTACGGGAGTCCAATTGACTTCATATATTCTAGCTATCCCTTTACTTATCCCGGATAACTGGTTAATGTATTAACATTACCTCTACTACTTGTAAAAGTATATATGGATTAATAAATCTATCTTTAATGTATTAACATTACCTCTACTGCTTGTAAAAGTATATATGGATTAATAAATCTATCTTTTACTTCTTTTTCATTCTTCCCTTTTATTTTACTTCTCTACGTTATAAGTGATCTACCTTTAGCCACAATTCAGGAGCATTTGGAACAAGCGGGTGGTCCCTTTTTCTTGTATCCTGACATTAGATTAAAGCCCGATTCGCTTTTCTACATATCTCCTCCAGGTAGATATTACTTAATTTCTTTTTTTAACTTTTCTCCACTGTTCACTGTTCTTTTATATTAAGTCAGATAATATTAATTACTTTTCTTACTGGAGGTCAAGTGACCAATAAGTAAATTTTTCTGCCTCGTCACTTTTGGTCCCTCCACTACAGTATAATCTTCTCATATGACTTATTCTGATAAAAAATGTTCTGGGTGATGGAAAAATACCAGAGATGTTTAATGATGGGGGAAAAATACAGTAACGTTTTCAGCCTATTTTCTTCATTCACACTTATGCATTAAATCATCTGATACAATAATTTTATGACCAATCCACATTATCCAATGATTTGATGTCGTAGATTCCTTCATGAAACTGAATTACATCTTTATTTTTCTGGCGAAATTTTTTTCCTGATTAAACACTGTAACGACCAATTTATTTTTACTGGTTCCTTGTTCAAGAATTTCCATCTCTCTTATCATATGTTTATAAACAGAATAGGTTTTCTCCGCATCCTTGGTCAAAGGGGCCTGATAACAGACAAGTAGCCAGGACAACGGAACAGTAAATTTGACACAACGTCCATACTTCTTTCAAAAATGTTCTGATGTTTAATGTAAAGTCTTTATTGATAATATTATTATATATATATATATATATATATATATATATATATATATATATATATATAATATATATATATATATATATAATATAATATTATTCCAAAGTTTAATATAGTTATTTTTCCAACCAAGAGATGTGTGTTTCCGGATAGGACTTGAAACAAGTAAAAGACACTACAGTAAGAACAATAACCAGTAAAGACATAGCGCTAAGCCAAGGTTGTAAGGGAGGGGACACTCTGGGGGCTATTTTGCGCTACTGCCATTATTGATATGCTTTAAGTAGAAAAAAATATGTTTTTATTACAAAAATTTAACAGTGAACAAGGGTTTTTGGTATAAATAATAAAAAAAAAAAATTAAGAAAGTTTATGTAAAAAATAAAAAAACTTTTTCATAGTAAAGAAAACGGATTACTTAAAAAGAAAAAACAAAGTAATGTAAACATTTTTATTAAAAAAAAAAAGTGTATATTAACGTTACAACTACGAAATATATTTAGCGTTCGCGCAGTAATATTACGCCTGCGGGCGCTCGCGTCGTTTCCGGGCCGGGGGCGCGCCTGCGGGCGCGGGGCAACCTTGCGTTCGGTCTTGCCAACCCTGCGATCGTTTAGAGAGTTGAAACCGTGATTCAGCATAATGCATCTTCCTACAAACTCGCTTTTTTCTTTTTCAAAGTAAAAAACCCTTGAAGAGGGGTTCTCAGACTCATTTGAGAGTTTTGGAAACTTCAAAAATGAGTTCTATGTTATTAAAAACATATATAAGTTACACTTAATTTATCAGCCACATGTTAAAGTACCATTTTTACTAATTCGGGTTACCGTGCATGCGGTACCCGGTAAAACCGGTACCTACACATACATCAAGCATTTGAACCTGCCATGCGAGACCTTCTTTTTCCTTCTTCTTCTTCTTTTCCTACATCTATCTTCTTTCGTCTTCTCTAAGCTTTTCTTTCCTTTTTTCAGGGGGACCCCCCTTCTAGAGGGGGGTCCGAACTCATTTTTGGGGTTCTGAAACCCTGAAAATCGGAATCCATGTCCTTTGAAACAATAGATGTAGACACCTCATTTGTCCTAATATATAGCTGGAGCCATGATTCCAATTTCTGGCACCGCAACCAACTCAGCTCCGGCTTCCGGCCCATATGGTTTCGGGCCAAATAATTGGGAACCATAGCCCTTCTATTT
>JABUQX010053382.1:22500-33572 GCA_015478945.1 Trachelipus rathkii
TAATTCCCAAGCAGTCTTTCTTTTGAGTCTTCTATCATTTGCTTTTTTAGTACTTCAACCACGCCTTCTTTTTTTTTTTTACCATTAACCGGCTTTTCATCACCTCTTAATTCCACCATTCACTGTTTAAACAATTTCTTACTTCGCTAACTTTCACACATCACATACTTTTTGCACTGCTTAACATGCTTCCTTCCATTTGCCCCCCAGATTATTGTTTCAGTAAATCAACTTGTTTCACATCACCGTTTTTACTAGCGGAGGCCTCTTTACATACTTAATCCCTTATTGTCTTTGCTCACTTAACTTCTGCTCTACTCTTAATTTTACACTACTTCCTTTCGTATCACCTTCCTCTTCCATCCAAGCCCCCACTCTTAATTTTACATAGAAACAACATAATGATCCGATATCCCATTTCCTAAAACCCTAACTGATTTAACATCCAACACTACCTTCAACATCTCCTTCTTCACCAAACACAAAATCATCTACTTTTCACTTCGATACATCTCTACCTACACCAACTACTCTAGTATACTTATGATTACTCTTGTGTTTAAAAAAGGATTACTTACACACATATACCTCTTTCTCTTCACAGAAATCAATTCACCTTCCTACCTACCATTCTCATTTTTCTCCCGCCACCCCAAAACCACTTTCATACCATCCCTTTTTTTGATCACACATATCCAAACCTTCAGGTTCCCCGAAAACTGTCAATCTGAAAGCTCCTACTTAACCTCAATCAGACATATTCAAGATTATCTCCAAAAAAGTCGTACTCTCATTCAAACGTTTCCCTCAGATGGACCAATACGTCACAACCACACATCCTTGACCTTTTCAAACTTAAATTTAATACCATTAGAATTCTAGGACTACACACAATCAAAGTCTCCATAGCTTTGTAGCCACAGGTTCACTCAATACAAATTGCAAACTCCTTCTCTTCCTCTCTCATTTCCATTTTCCAACACCAGCCCACACAAACATTTCCAACACCCACAACCCTCAATTTCAACGTTTTCCTTTCATCTTTGTTTCAGTCACAGCGAGCAAATCAAATTTGCCCTTTCTAAAATACATCCATCACCTCTCTCCTCTTCTCGTCAACATTTATTCTTTCTGACATTCCCATGTACCCATGACGATTCATACAACTTCGCCGAAAAATAGAATGGCCGTTTACTTTCGATCACGAACCTTCTCCGAGGCCTCAATTCAGCATTCCTGGAAAGAAATAGATGGTAGTTGTATATATATATATATATATAATTATTATATAATTTATATATATATATTTATATTATATATATAATAATATATATATATATATATATATATATATATATATATTATATATATATAATATATATATTATTATTATATATATATATATAATATGTATATAATTTGCTTCCCCTAAGAGTCTAAGGCTAAGAAGAGATTTGAGTATTTTTTAATTTTACTGAGCAATAATTTTCCTTGAAACTGAGAGGGTATTTCGTTAGGCCGCGGCACCGCCACAAATTAACTCGCGGCACCCCAGGGTGCCGCGGCACACAGTTTGAAAAACACTGATTTAGTTTATTTGTTTAGTGGGTCTGACCAAAGTCAGGCTGTAGAGTAGAAATAGATTTAAGTTTTAGTATTTTATTGTAATGTATCTAATGTTGTTTATTTCCTTTTTCAGTAGTTAAGTTTAATAATTATGGATAATAATAAGTAGTGTTAAGAAGTGGAAAAGTGGATGGTTCAGAGGTTCCATAGTGACATAGTGGAAGGTCAGATAACGTGTGGTGAAGGCTACAGTGAAGGGTGGGAATAGAAAGTGGTTTGTTTTGGTGACAAATAGTGATAGGTAAAGTCGTTTGTATTAAGTTAGTGGTGGAGGTACTCCTATATATTTAGGGTTACCTTTATACCTAGTTGATAGCTGATGCATCAGGTATTAACGGGTTTATTGTAGTTAAATAGTTAAGTTTCTCTAATTATGTAATTAAGTACTTATTAGATAGTAAGTTATCTAACTGTAGAGAGGAAGTTTTTTGTTTTTTGTTGCCTTACAAACTTAAGTTTTCCAACCTTTGATTTGCCTTCAACAACATTCTACAAGCAAGTTCTTCATCTTTATGTAAGTGTTACTTTTGTCTTCTCTGTTACCATTTTTTAATCAATATATATATAGGGTTTGGATTAAAAATATGAATTAGGGATGGGTGCTTTGTAACTGATGAAAATGGATGTGAGGGGAGTCTGGAAAGAACACTTCGAAAATCTGCAACACATTTTAAAAGTAATGATGAGGTGTTAGTGAATGCTGTCGTGGGTTTGAATGGTAACAAGAAAGGAATAGGTAATTTTGGGGGATGAAGGTTATTAGTAAGGAGGAGGGAATGGGTAGAAGTGAGAAAGTTAAGAAATGGTAAATCCTCAGGTATAGATGAAATTACTGGTGAAAATGATCAAGAGCGGGAGGCCGAGACTGGTGGATTGATTGATTTGGAAAGTTGTGTAATAAAGAACGTTTATGGAGGGTATAGTTCAAAAAGGGATTGGCGGAGAGCGGTAATAGTACCCTTGTAAAAGGGGTAGGGGAGAAAAGGGGAACTGTAAGAAATTAATAGGGGAAAATTATTACTGAATTAGAATTGGTAGGGAAGGTATATGCTGGCATTTTGGTCGAAAGAGTGCGTCCAGTGCTTAAAGGACTGATTGGTGAAGAACAAGTGCGTTTAGGAAGTGGTAGAGGATGTGTGGATCAAATCTTTACAGTTAAAACAAATGATTGAGAAAATGAGGGAGAAGAAGAATAAATTATAATTAGGTTTTTTATGTTGCAACAGGCGTATGATTAGAGTTAATAGGGAAGCTTTATGGCAGGTATTAGTGATATATGGTGTTGGTGGGTAGGCTTCTGAATGGAAACGAAAGTATGTATGCAAACGATAGTGAAGCGTGTGTAAGAATTAAATGGTGTCAATGGGGATTGGTTTAGGATTAATAGCGGAGTGAGACAGGTTTGTGTGTTATGTCTCCCTTGGTTATTCAATTTGTATATTTGGGATGGGGTTATGAAAAGAATTCGAGGTGGGGATGGCAGGAATGGTGTTAAAGATGGAGAATGGAGATGAGTTGGAGGGTGCCCTACCTATTTATATGCGGATATGAGTTGGTTCTGTGTGGCGAATCTGAAGAGAGTTTGAGAGGATTGGTAGAGAAGATTTGGCAGGGTTATTAAAAAGGAGGGGTTTGAAAGTAAACGTAGAAATAAGAGTAAAGGTTATGTGTTTGTGGAGTGAAGGACAGTCCCTCAGTGGAAGTTTATGTGTAGATGGTGAGCAGCTGGTAGAAAAGTGTCCTAGTTTAAATATTTTAGGGTGATGTGTTGGATGATGAAGGGATACGGATGGATGCAGAGTGTAAGTAGGAAAGTTTGTGTAATGGAGGAAGGTGGCTGGTGTGCAATTAAATCGTTGGTGGAATGTAAAGGGACTAAGTCTTGAGTGCGGCTAGAGTCTTACATGAGGGTTGTTGTTACCTGTGGTTAATTGTTGGTAGTGAGAACTAAATGGTCTGGAATAAGATAGTAGATCTAAAGTTTCAATGTGTTCAGTATGGGACAATCTAGGTGGAATGCTTAAGGTGGTGAGAAGAATTAATAAACAATGAGGAATGAACGTATTAGAAGAGTTGTGTGGTGTGTGAAGAAAAGGGGTAAATGAGAGAATATATGAAGGAAAGTATGTTGAAATGGTTTTGTCATCATGTGGAAAGGATGAAATGATAGTCGGTTTGGTTTAAGCGGATGTATAGTGGAGAGTGGGTTGGGAACCGAACCGGCTGGGAGTCCGAAGAGAAAGTGGATTGAGTTGGTGAAGCGAATGTTTAAAGGAGAGAAATGTGAGTTTTGGCAGAGGCGAGAAATAAAAGGTGCAATAATAGGAGTGAATGGCGGGTTTTGTATGGGGGCATGGTTGTGGCCCTCCTGGGCGAAGGGATGGAAACCCTTACACTGAAAATTTACCATAGTGAGGGTCCTTCGCTGTCCGATGAAGCTTTAGGGTGGATTTTCTGTCTGTGACGAGCTTTCACTAATTATATGGTACAGAGGGGGCCGTAAGGGCTGGGCCTTTTCTTTGCGTATTTTGTCCATACTCTCCACTGTTTTCTTTTTCCGATGTGCTTGTAGCCCCCGGGGCCCGGGGCCTCCCTCCGTTACTCCCATCTTGGGAAAAAATAGAGGTAGATAAAGAACAGAAGAAGATTAGAGAATAGTATATATATATATATATATATATATATATATAATATACTTATATATAAGTATATATATATATATATATATGATATATTATATATGATATATATATATTATATATATATTGTAGCCATCCGGTCTGTCTGTAAAAGCGATCAATTCCTGTCCTCATTCCCGCATTTCAATGATGAATTTTACTCCAGTGTTTTTACTGACGCTCTAAAACAGGGGACAGTTGGGGTCCGCATCTGCTGTTTTCCTGACCGCATACGCTCTCTCATACCTCTCCCCCTTCATGCTTTCAATTTTTAGCGGTCAGAAGTTAATGGCTAATAGATGATTTGCCCCTTTTCCTCGAATTTTAATCCTTAATCAAGATTCACTCTATGTAATTTTATTCCAGATCCGCTTCAGCGCGCGCTGCAGCATTAAAACCCCTTTATCTCTATAAAACATCTGTGGCTTCTG
Source organism: Trachelipus rathkii (assembly GCA_015478945.1). Lineage (NCBI taxonomy): Eukaryota > Metazoa > Arthropoda > Malacostraca > Isopoda > Trachelipodidae > Trachelipus > Trachelipus rathkii. Next base: position 27,236 of record JABUQX010053382.1, read on the forward strand.
GGGCTAGGAGGCGTGCTAGCCCCACTGAGGTAATCCTAAGCAGCCTCCGGGAAGAAAATCGTCCACTTTCATCGTGACAATGGCCTCACTCTCAAATCAAACATTCAAAAGATTCCCATCTATTTTGAAAGGTGGTTATTCACACCAGAATTTAACCCTTCAAATTGGTGACCCACCTGAAAAGTGGACCATGAAAACCCAAACCCAAAAATGTTTTTTTTGTACGAACATTCCCCATCTCAAAAATTTTAAAGTTGTTTTCTTTTTTTTTTCCTTCTTGCCTGGGGCGCTACCTCCCTCTGTTTTTTTTTTCGGGCCATCCCCTGGTGGGCCGCCCACCTTGGGTTTAGAAAATAAAAAAACCGTTCAAGCTGTTCCTGCAGGTGCGGGAGACCCAAAAAAACTTGGCCCCAGAAGAAGTAATAACAGAGGTAGGTTCCCCCGGAAGCCCGCTTCCCCCCTCAAAGTCGGGGGAACCCTTTTAAAATGTGGGCCGGCAACAACCTACAGCTCTCCTCCACTCTGAACAGGCCTGAAAACCCCCGATTATCAGAAATTTTCAAAAGGACCGAGAAAATAAGCGGCAAGTGGGTGGGTCTTCCGCCGGGCCATTTTGGGTCCCCTTGGGGGGGAAGTTCCCCCTTTTTGTGGGGGCGGGTCCCCCTGGGGGCAGGAGGGGCTTGCCTAAGCCTCCCCCCATACCCTTGAGGGAAAATCCTAAGCAGCCCCTCCCCGGGAAAAAGAAAAAACTGGCCCCCATACTTTCCCATCGGTGGGGGAAACAAAATGGCTCCTCAACTTCTCAAATGTCAACCATCAAAAATAAATTTCCATTCTATTAAATTTGAAGGTGGGGGGTTTTTTTAAAAATTCAAACCACCAGAAATTTTAACCCCCCTTTCCCAAATCAAGACAAATTGGGGTAAAAATCTCGCCCCTTGGTAAAACGAATTACAATTTCTTCCCGGCCCCTTTGCCCCACCTCCCCAATTTCCCCGTAGAGAAACATTTTAATTTTTTATGTTGGGGATCCCCCCTTTCCTCAGAATGTGTAGGGGTGAAAAATATAAACTGTGGCAAGATGGAAAAAGAAAATAAATCCGCTTTGAGAAGAAAAGGAAGGGCCCCCCAAAATGGCCCCCCGCCAACCTCGTTCTTTGTTTTTTCCGAAAAAGTTTTGTTTTTTCCAGGTACCTTCCCCCCGACGCAATCCCCCCCGAACCCAAGGTGTTGGGGCCATTCCCAATTCCAAAACCTGAATTTACTATAATCCTTCCTGCCTTGCCTTTCCCCCCCCGATCCAAGAAGCCCTTTCGATCATGTTTGGCAAGAGGTGGGGTGGGAAATCGGGAGTTGGGAAGTTCGCAGCCGGGAGGGGCGAAAACTCAGAAAAAACCTATAAAAAGCCGAAATTTATCTCGGTTGGGGATAAGTTTGGGTTTCCCCCTTTCCTCCCCACAGGACGGTAAAAACCGCTTACAAACGGAGGTTTGATAACTTGGCCACGCCTCCCCTGTTTTAATTTGGCCACGCTGTTTTAAATAATTTCCAACTTCTAACAAGTCCCCACCCCCCCCCCTCCCGCCCAACCTTATAAATATGGTTCCCACGGGACCCCTTCCTCCCAATTTTGCAAAATTTTGCCCCGTTTGTTTGCCCCCCCCCGACAAACCCCCCTCCAAGTCCTGGGGTTGTTTGGTTCCGCGCCATATTCCTTTCCGATTGATTTTTTTGTCCTCCCATCTGGGACCCCAAATTTCGCCCCCGGGTCCGTGTTTATTTTGTTTTTGTGCCCCGCTTGATACCTGTTAAAAATCGGGTCCCCTATAAAAAAAGAACACCTTCCTTGAAAGAATTTAAAATCCCCCCATTAAATCTGTTGGGTCTTGGTAAGTCTTTCCCCCACTTTTTAGAAAGCCAAAAAGAAGTAAACCTCTCCCCTTAATTTCCCCTTTGTGAATGGCTTCAAGAAAGTTTTTTGAAAATATTTCCTTTAAAAAACAAAGTTTTTGGGGGGGGGATTTTTGGTTTTGTAAATTCCGTTAAATGCCCCCCTTTTAATTTATAAAATAATACCAAGGGTTTTATTTTAATTTGTTTTGTTTAAATGTTAAGTTTTTTAAATTTTTTTTTTTTTTTTTGAAACTGGTACTCCGGAAAATTAATTGTTCGATATTTTTCCCCCCCGATCTCCCGCCCATAATCCTCCCCTTTTTGGAAAACTACAACTTGAAAAAAACATAATATATTGAAAGGGCCCCTTCCCCCATGGGGTTTTGGGGGGCCCCACTGTTTTGTTTGTTTTTACAGGCCCCAGTTGAAATATGGCTCCCGTGCCTTTCCTTTCCTGGTGAGCCCGGTGTGGGTTGGGGGTTCCCTCTTGGTACACCGGACTCCAGAAAATTAATTTATTAATAAAATAATAAATAATAATATATATAAATAATTTAATAATTAAATAAAATTTTATATAATATATATATATATAGTTTAAATTATTATATAGTAATAGCTATTGTATAATATATAAATATATATTATATATAGTATAATTTATTATTATTATTATATAATTTGTCCTTTTCTTTTCTTTTCTTTTCTTTCCCCGTTTCACTCTGTTCCCCCCCCCCTCTTGGCTTTGTGGTTGTTGGCCGGTCCGCGTAAATCGGTAAGTTGGGGGGGGGGTTAAAGGGGTTTGGGGGCCGGGCTAGACAAGCATGGAAATAAGAAAAAAGCAAAGTTGTTTGTTATTTTGATGATGGAAACAAAACGGGTTCCGAAAAAGGAAAAAAAAGAAGCCCCCCCAAGGGCCCTTAAACCGCCCCCTCCCCTGGGGTAAAACCAGAAATTTAATTTAGTGGGAGAGCCTTCGGGTGCCGCCCCACAGAAAACAGAATCAACCCTAGGGAAGCATCCAATGGGGAACCGCTGCGAACCCGGACCCCCTCAACTTATGGTAAAATCCCGTCCCCAAATGGGGTTAAGGGTTTCAAATTCCTTGGGGGGCCCCCAAAGGTGGGCCCACCAACCATGGGCCCCCCAAATACAAAAATACCCCCCGGCCCCCATTTTCGTTCTCCTTCTTTTCCTATCATGCGCATCAGCTTTAAATTTTCCCCTTTCCTGCCCTCCTTCCCAAACTCAGAATTTCCTGGCCTTCCCCCCGTTCCAAGCCATTTCGTTTTTCCACCGCTTTCCAATCCCAACCCTTTTCCTCTTTCCCGGTCCCCCCCTCCCCAGCCGGGTCCGGGGTTTTGTCCCAACAATAAACTAACTCGCTTCCCACTAAAATAGAAACATTCCCGCCTTTTTAAATCCAAAACACGGCCCCTCCTTATATCCATTTCAAGTTTCCTTTTCCACATTGAACACCAAAAACCCCATCTCATAAACAAAATATCCTTTTCTCCAATTTATTCCCTCTCCCCTTTCCATTTTTTTTTAATCCCCTTTTCTTCCCACACCCCACCAAACTCCCTTCCTAAAATAACGCGTTCCCCATTTCCCTCAATTTTTAAAATATATATCATCTTCCCTTTTTTTCACAAGAGCCTAACAAATGGCCCCCCCTCTGAAGAATTGTTTTTCCCCCAATCCTTGGAAACACCATTCATTTGGAAAAAGCTTTAGATTCTATTACTGTTTTATTCCAGGAACATAGGTTCCCCGCCCCCTCCCCCCAACTGTACCCCAAATTACAAATTAAACAAAAGGTTGTAAGCAAACCCATATTCTCCGCTTTCAATAGTATGTAATGAGAAAACTCTTAAGCGCACTCCAAGAACCTTTAAGTTCCCCTTTACGTATGTCTACCCAACGAGATTTTTTTTAAAAATTTTGGCAAGCCCAGGCAATCCTTTCCCTTAAACCATTCCACAGACCTTTTCCCCCTATAGACATCTCCCCTTTGGGGCCCCATCATCCCGTTCCCCTTCTCCAAATTCCAACCAAGCATAACCCGCTAGAAATTAAATTTAAAACCTCCCCCCAGAACCAACCTTGCTTCCCAAGCCAGCCTCAAAATCATCCTAAACAATAAACTTTCAACACTGAGGGACCTTTTTCCTCACCTACAACCAATAAACCCCACTTTTAAAACTCTTTAAACTTTAACCGTTTTTTTAAACTTTTTCAAATCCCCTTCCTTTTTTTTACATACCCCTTTTCCTTGTGGCCAAATTCCCTTCTCCTTTGAACCCAGATTCCTCCCCCCTTTCAAACTCTTTTCCTTCAAGAATTTTTCCCGCCCCTCACCCACAGGACCCCAAAATCCAAATTTCCCCGTCCAATAAAATTGGGTTTAAGGGCCCACGCTCCTCCCTGTCCTTCTCTCCCCATAATTTTCCTCCCATCCAAATTTTTTAAAAAAATCAACCATTTTTTTGTTCCTGCCATCCCCCGCCCCACCTTTTCCGAATTTCTTTTTTTTCCATACCCCAAATCCAATGATTACACATTTTGAATAACCAAGGGAAGAGACCCATAAAAATTACACTTTACCCCCTTGTCTTCCACCTCCCGCTTTATAATTCTCTAAAATCCAAATCACCCAAATTGGGGGTAACCCAAAATGACCATTTATTCCCTTTAACACAACGCTTTCCACTATCGAGTCCCCATAACAATACTTTTTTTTTTTGAAAAAAAAATTCCCATTCCAGAAAGTCCCCCCTACCCATACCTCCAACCGCCCCCAAATTAATAATCACTAAACCAACTGGCCCCCATAAAACCTTCCCCCTTATTTAAACCTTTCCCCCTATCAAATTAACGCTGTTGTTAAATTCCCATAAAACCCCCCTTAAATTAAATAAATTTTTTTATTTCTTTTTCCTTCTTTTCCCCTCATTCTTTTTCCCTCTCAAGTCAGATTTGGGTTCAATGGGAAAAGAAAAATTTTGATCCACTACATCCCTCCTAACCCACTCCCCCCCACCTAAAAAACGCAACCCTTTGGTTTTTCCCTTTTCACAAAATAAAGTCCCCCCCCCGTTCAATAAACCGTCCACGTCCCGACGCACCTCCCTTTTTCCCATACCCAAAAATACCCAGCATAATACCTTCCCCCCCTTGTTCAAACATCTCGAAAATTAAACTTGAATATTCCCTTCCCCCCCCCCCCCTATAATTTTCCCCTCAAAAACAATTTCCCCCTTTGTTTTTTCTCCCTTACCCCTTTATTAAAGGGTAAAAACTTATTAACCGCTTTCCTTCCCCTCTCCAATTCCCTCCCTTGGGAACTGAATTAGACACCCTCCCATAAACCGCTTTTTTTTATTTTACACAAACCCTTCCCCCCAAATCCCCAAATCAATATTGCAAACCAATCTTCCGCCTCCGCTCTTTGATCATTTTCCCCACTAATAAAATTTTCTCAAATCTAATACTTGCAAAGAATTTACCAATTCCCCTTTCTTCCAACCTTTCCTCTCACTCCTAAAACCCATTTAACTTTTCCCTCCCTTAAAAACAAATAAAATTCAAATCCCCCAAAAATAAAACCTATTTCCCTTTCCCCTGCACCATCCAAAACACCACAACATTCCCACCTACAAACTCCCTCATTTCATAAAAAATTATTATAATATAAATAATTAAATATATTATTTATTATATATATAATTTTTATATTATATTATATTATTATATATATTATAATATAAATAATATAAATAATATATGAATATATTAATATATTAAATAAATATATAATTATATAATATTATAAATAGTTTTGGAAATCATCAAATAATATATATAAAATTATTATTATATCATCGAGGGAATGCCAAAAAAAAGAGGAATGAGGGAAGAAATTTTGAAAATTGGTGGGGAAAATTTATCGGATTCCCATTATTTGGGTTGGTTTTTTCCTTTTTTTTGTAAAAAAAAAATTTAAAGTTTTAGTGGGGGGTTTGTGGTGGGAGAAGGAAAAATGTTGATACGGAAAGGGAAGGTTGGGGTTATAAAAATAAGAAAGTGGGGAAGGAAGTTTAAGTTGGAAAACCAAGGGTAAATAAAGGAAATTAAAGTAATCTTAAAAGGGAAAGCCGCCCTTCACAAGTTAAAATCAAAGTTTGAAAAAAAATGTGAAACAAAGGTTTTTTTTGGGAAAAAAATGACCAAAATCCCCTGGGAGCAATGAGGAAGCCAATTGTTTTAGTAGTTTTGCCAAAGAAGTAATGTGGGATGTGCTTAAAGTAAAGGAAGGTTAATGAAATGTTAACAAAGTGGAAGTTGGGGTGGGAAATATGAAGAGGGGTGGGGGATGGGCACAGGCCGGGTTTTAAAAGGTTAATAAAAAAAAAGAAGCGTTGGGGTTGAATGGTTTTTTAAA
>JABUQX010053383.1:2500-5000 GCA_015478945.1 Trachelipus rathkii
GTATGCTGCGCGCGTGTGTGTGTGTGTATATGCTGCATGTGTGTGTGAGTTCGATACTAAAATTTTTGTAAACACTAAAGAAGCTGGCATTTCGTCAGAGACGTGTAATTTAAATCATTTTTATACCTTGTGTCTATGCAATTGTATATGCGTAGATACACACAGACATACATATCCATGTATATACATACATACAAATACACATACGTTCATCCATAGAGAAAGAAGCAATAATTCGGAATTTCGACATATCCTTCCTCATATAATTTCCGATTTCACAGTTATATTATCGCTTAAGACAATAAAATACTGAATAATTCTTTATGATCGCAGTTCGCAAGGCTTATTATTCTAAGTTCATAACCTATTCCCTCTTTCCCTCTCCCCCCCATTTTCTCCCCGTATTCTTTCACTAACCCCTCCCGAAACCCCAATCCTATTAATTTGCTGGGGTTTTCAGTTTTTGCTTCGTTTTTCTGGAAACTGTGGATATAATTGTCCAAACTTTAAGTGAATAAGTTCAGCAGAGTTGGGATTTTTGTATAAATTTTCCGAAAAATATTTATTATTATTATTATTATTATTATTATTATTATTATTATTATTATTATTATTATTATTATTATTATTATTATTATTATTATTAATTTGTACTTATTTCTCATAATTAGCTTAAGCGTTTTTAATTGATTATATATATATATATATATATATAATATATATATATATATATATATATATATATATATATATATAGATATATATATATATATATATATATAATAAAATAAAAATATATATATATGTTAAATTAATAATAATAATATATATGTATGGCATACTATATATATATATATATATATATATATATATATAATAATATATAATATATAATAATAATAATAATATATATATATATGTTAATATGTATGTAATAATATATGTGTAATATGTATAACTATATCAACTCATAATAATATGTAATAATAATATATATATAATAATAATAACAATAATAATAATATATATATATATATATATATATAAGTAATAGGAAAATTGCTGGTACCAGCCCCTTTCGCTCATTTCACTCGCTTTACCCGTCACATTCGCTCGCTTTCGCTCGATCTAGGGCTGGTTAGAAGTTGACTATAATTGTTGTAATGAAAAAATAAACAAAAATGGGAAAGTAATAATTACAAACCTTATCGTTCACAATATACTCAGCAAAATCAAGGTTTGCCATTAAAATATTCATCAAGGATATATTTATAGAAATATATTTAAAAGTATTATAACAACCATGAAAATATAAAGAAAAATTATGTAAAATATTAGATCTTAATGATAAATTAAAGCAAGTATTTCAGAAGATTAACAACCATGAAAATATAATGAAAAAGTATGTAAAATATTAGATCTTAATGATAAATTAGAGCAAGTGTTTCAGAAGATTAAAGGTTCAAATAGAAAGAATTCATTAAATTGTTATTATAAATAATCAAAGTTGCTACAACTATGTGTTAAAAAATGCGATCTTTCCAATTTTAAGAAAATTTTAACCCCAAAATTGGTGAACGAATATCAGAGAGTATGGGAAAATATATGTAAAAATTGGCAAATGGGAGTTGATTGAGTAAAAAAAGATATTTGCATTATATATAATTTATATATATATATATAATTTTTTTTTTCTTTTAAATGTTGAATTATCTAAATTTTATATTATAATATTCTCCACCAAAATATTTCATTTGAATATTTTCATTACAGAATTTAATTCGACTATCATTCAAGAGATTCACAAACCTTCTTGGAAGATAAACATTAGTAATTTCATCTTCACTTTGACATAGAGTAGCAATGATTGTGTTATTGAGTTGTAGTTATTTTTATTAGTTCAATAACTTCTTATGGAATTTCTTTAGTTAAATCAGATAATTTTGTGATTTGTAAATAAGTAGTTCGATAGTTCAAAATTTTTAATAATTCTGATTTATTCTCCATTTATTATAGAGAAAAAAAAGTTTATTTAATACTTTATCTTCTTTAAATTTCTCAAAATTCTTTTTCATTAAATTTCATCAAATGTAAATTCTTCAATTATATATTTTTTTTCATCAATATTTTCTTCAATATTTTCAAAACTATACGCTACATTTCCTGAGCCGTCACTTATAATAATTTTATCCTCAATAGGTTCATCTCTTAACATAATATTTTTATTAATAAAGTTATACCCTACAAAAACTTGAACTACGTGCATTTTTATATTATTAGTATCAACGTTGGCTTGAATCCTGAATAACATCTCCTTCATCAAGATGCGGGTATCTTACTCTGAAATTTTGTGTAAAAAATTCAGTCTTGATTTTGTCTAAAGCTAAAGATATTCATTTCTAATTAATCTTGCAAAATTTTAACTGATTATGCTTTTTGAGTTACATCTTTTGGAGGTTAATGAGCCCTTCATTAGATATAATAACAATATGCCAGGTTT
>JABUQX010053384.1:5000-7500 GCA_015478945.1 Trachelipus rathkii
GGGGGTTACTAAGCAGGGATGTCCAGCTAACAATATCTATATTTTAATATCTATTTATCTCTAGTAGTACTCTACTCCATAAAATTCTAAGTACTAAAAGTGTTTAAACCCCCTAAAATAATATTATATATATATCTATATATATCTATATATATATATATATATATATATTAAATAAATAATTAACAACACATTATAAATATTCCAGAAATATACAAATAAAAGTATATATATATAATATATATTATCATATATATAATATATATATATATATATTGAATATATATATAATTTATATATATTATATATATATATATATACATTATATATATATATATATATATATATATATATAATATATATATATATATATAATTCATATAATATATCTTATATATACTATATATATATATATCTTATTATTATATATATTTAATTTTAACATTATATATTTAAAGGTGGTCAGTTCTCGACTGAATCAATTCTTTTAGTATGACTACATTGCTTTGATGTGTATTAGCAAGTAAGTTTCTCATCTGTCAGCAAATAACAATGCAGTGACACAAAAAGTAAAATATATTTATAAGATCTCCTCCAGAACAGAGATCATGAAGCAGAAGCAGTAGCCAGGAGAAGGGAGCCGAAAGGTTTGTTACGTCGCAAAAGCCGGTAACTCGGTAGGCCGGCAGCCGGAAGCCTGGGGATTTATATATATATATAATTTATATTATAATCAATATATATTATATTTATTATATATTACTATATATATAATAATCTAATTAATTTATATAATCTATATATTATTAATATTATATTTATATACTGTATATTATATATATATAATATATTTTTAGATTATTCTTTTTTTCTACTATTATATATATTATTATATTATATATATATAATTCTATATTATAATTATATTTATTTATATACATTATATATATATTATATTATTTATTATATATATTATATATTATCTATATATATTTAGATTATATATTATATATATATTTCATTATTATACTATATATCTATCTATATATATATTATATATATATTATTATATCTATATAGGTTTAATGTTTAATTGGAAGTAGTAGGGTTATAGTATAACAATAGTAGGATAATGTATTACTTTAGACTATTAGTATTATATCTGATCTCATATATCTTATTATTAGCTACTAATATATTGATATATATATATATTTATATATTATTTATATAGCCATACTAAATAGATTTAATATATCTAGTAGTTTTATATATGTAAACATATATATATGTAGTCAGTATGGCTGATTTTATAAAGTCTTCGTGTTATGTTATTCTCCAGGAGCGAAAATATATTTAATTAAGGTATGCGGAGCTCAATAATGTTAGGGTAAATCATAAATTTTTGAGGTAAATCTAACCTTATACTAACCTAACCTAACTAACTACTATTACTATACCTATTACTTTAAACCTAACCTAAACCAACCTTAACGCTAATTAACTTAAACCTAATTATAACGGAGTCAATACCACTTATAAATGTCCATTATTATTATTAATATATATATAATTTATATTATATATATTAATATATATCTTATATATATATTATAATATATATTATATTATATATATACTATTATATATAATATATATATATGTATAATATATAATATATTTATAATTATTTATATATATATAAATATATATATTATACATATATATCTCTAGTAATATATTATATTATATTATATATATTATATATATATATTTATTTTATATATATTATTATATATATATATATATATATTAAATATATATCACAATATTAATATATATTATTATTATATATATTTTATATAATATATATATACTATATATAATTTTATAATTATATATATATATACTAGTATTATTTTTATACCATATAGATATATTTATGATGATAATATGTAATAGATGGCGAATATACTATATAATATACTATTAATATATATGATATATATATTATATATGTTAGGTATATAATATATATATTATATTATATATATATTACTATATAATATAATACGGTTCTAATTTATTTATTATTCTTTTCTTATTTTATTTATATTCTTTATTACTAAAATATTACAATATTTGATACAGTACCAGAAATATACGTTAACTGAGTTTCTCACTCATCAACTGGGCAATTTTGATCAATTTACTCATGAGTTTGTATATAGCACTTGTTTCTATACTATCGGGGCGATAGCTAGATAATGACCTAGATGACTGATGTGAGGACGCTTAATTATATATGATTGTAATAGTATAACTAATGAATCATTCACATAGTACAAGTCTGTTAATCTATTATGGTAAAGTCAGAATAAGGTTAGGGTTTCTCTATGTAATCTCCCCAAGATTGGGTCAGGTTGCACAACATAACAAAGTGGTAGTGTAGGATGCGGTATCAAGGAAGGTCTAAAAGTTTCGAGTAAGAAAATATACC
>JABUQX010053384.1:12500-53187 GCA_015478945.1 Trachelipus rathkii
TAAAGCTAAACTTAAACTTAAACATCTTAAACTTAAACTTAAACTTAAACTTAAACTTAAACTTAAACTTAAACTTAAACTTAAACTTAAACTTAAACTTAAACTTAAACTTAAACTTAAACCTAAACTTAAAACTTAAACTTAAAACTTAAAATTAACTTAAATTTTTAACTTAAACCAAAACGTAAACTTAAACTTAAACTAACTTAACAAGCCACGTACAACACTTAACAAACTTAAACTTCAAGAATAAAATTCAACTTAAACTTAAGGGACTTAAACTTGAAAAACTTACAACTTAAACACTAACACATCTAAATCACTCTTACATATAACCAAACACATCTTACCAACTTAGGCTTATAATACTCCTCTTCATTATAACTAAAAACTTAAACTTAACTTATAACTTATTAAATACTTAAATTATTTAAACTTAAACTTCAAAATTAAAACTTAAAACTTAAAATTAAACTATAATAACTATAAACCTTAAAACTCATAAACTTAAAATTTAATCTTTAATTAAATTTAAACTCTATATAGCTATACTTTAAACTTAAACCTTTTAAAACTTAAACTTAAACTTAAAACTTATAAAAATTAAAATAATCTTAATAATATAATTAAACTTCTAATAACTTCACTTAAATCGAGAAGTAACGAATAAACTTATACTTAATTTTAAACTATAACTTCATAAAACTTAACTTTAAACTTAAAACTTAAAACTCAAAACTCTAACTTTCAAATTCTTTATATAAACTTATAAACATAATGTTCTTTCATTTTAACCTTAAATCACTTATATATACTCCATTTAACTTAAACTTAAACTTAACTCCTGCGCGGGCTGTACATAATTACTTAATATTTAAACTTAAAACCTCTAATAACTTAAACTTAACTTTAAACTTAAATTAAACCTAAAGTGAATGGGAAAATTTATAATCCAACTTAGAACTTGGAATATGTCTAGACCTCATTGTATTAGAATCTTCACACTGAGGAGCGCTATAGAACTTAGAACGATGTTATTAATTCATATAAAACTTAAATATTATAACTATAAAACTTAAACCTTTAAAACTTTACCACACTCGGATATTATAAGATGAATTTTTAAACTTATAGGCTTAAACTTAAAAACTTATTTAAACATATTTTTTAAACTTAACATTAAATAAAAATTTAAAATATTTAACTTTAAACTTTAACATAAAAGAAAATTTAAACATATTTAATTTTAAACTTAAACAAACTTAAACTTAAACTTAACTAAACTTAACTAAACTATAACTTAAACTTATAACTTAAACTTTAAATCTATTAACATTAACTTAAACTCAAGTTAAACTTACACTTAAACTTAAACTTAAACTTAAAATTAAACTCAAACTTAAATTAAACTTAAACTTAAAACTTAAATTTTAAAACTCATCCAAATTTTAATACTCACTTAACCTTATAATTAAAACTTAAACTTAAAATATAAACCACTTAAACTTAAAATACCTATACATATAAATCCTCCTGTAAAATATGGGGTAAGCCCTAAAACTTAAAGAAAACTTAAACTTAAACTGTAAACTTAAACTTAACTTAAACTTAAACTTTAAAACAATTGTGAATAATGCTTATAAATTAAACTTAAATAATTAAATCTATATAATCACTATTAAACTTAAACCTAAACTATAATAAACTTATTAACTTACCTCACTTCTTTAAACGAAAACTTAAAACCTAAAACATTTAAACTTTAACTCCTACTTAATATCACTTAAATACTTTAAACTTAATACTTAAAAATCCTTAAATTAAAGCTAAATACTTTAAAAACTTTACCTCTTTAATAATGTCTTCAGCAGCTATAATTAGATGCTTAAATTCTCTATAAAAATTTTGAATCATAAACTATAAAGGCTCCTTAATAATTTCATTAATAGCTCATTGTAAAAACATTATGAAACTTTTGAAATTTAAAAACTTAATAACTTAATAACTTAACATTCGTCCTCATTTAAAGATACCCTTTGAATACTAATTTCTCTAAACTCGACGTCACAAATCTTATAAACTATAAGCTATTATGAGTTCTCTTTCAAATAGAAGAGGACGAGTAACTGACCAACTCTATAAAGCCTGTGAAACAGCATGGACTTATGACATAAACTTAGATATAAGCGCGAAGAGTAAGCTAAGAGTATCAAACACTCTAACATAAACATAAACTAAATGGGGGGGGGTGTTGACAGTAATCTTATAACTTAACTTATGAAAATACTATTATTAACATGTGAATTATGTTCTTAAAAAAAAACTAACCACAACCACTTAAAATTATAAAAACAAGACATCATAAATATTTAATAAACCTGAACTACCAAACTTTAGGTCAACTAAACTTTAAAACTTAATAACTAATAAACTTAACTTAAAACTCTTAATACACTTAATATAAATTTTATATATAATAAATACTACTAATAATAAACCTTAAACTCACTTAAACTTAAATATAAACTTAAACTTAAACTTAAACTTAAAATCATTAAACTTAGGATACTCTTTTCTACTTAATGTAATACTTTAAACTCACTTATATAACTTATATAATCACTTAAACCATTGATCACTTTAAAGAACCTATATACACATAAACTTATAACTATATTAACTTAAAACTCATTAACTTAAACTTAACTTAAAGCCTTAATATACTCTTAAGAGCTTATAACGTGTGTCTATCTTGTTTACGCTACTTAAACTCATTACTCTGAAACGGAGGAGAGAACACGCACACATATATAAATCTGTTATATCCATATAGATCTTAGGAAGCTTAAGATTTAGACAAACTTAAATTTAAACTATCAGATACTAGGTATTACGAGAAAGCTCGGAGTAGACTTAATACGAAACTGAGTAAACATACCATACTCTATATAACTTTTTAAATTTATAAAATTATATAATCATTAATAGCGCTCTTTAATTTAGATATAACACGCTCTAAACTATATATAAACCTTGACAGTTTATAACTCTTTATAACTCTTATCACTCTTAATAAATACTAAATTAAACTTAAAGTTGAATTTATAAAACTCATACCTCACTTTACCTGCTCATCAATTTAAAATTAAAACTGTTATATACTTAAATATCCTCTTTTATATATCATTATAATCATTAACACTCGCTGAACATATCAAGAACGACCTAAACGAGAGTTATCTAATTAACGTTTTTAAAACTCATTAAACAACTTAAACACACTTAATACTATATAAATTCTATAATACATTCTAGACATATCAAAATCCTTAACGGCAGTCGACACCACTTAAACTTAAATTTAACTTAACTTAAACCTTAACGTAAACATAAACCTATAGCTTAAACTAAATCTTAAACTTAAACACATTTAATATCAGTCATAAATATTACTTAAACTTAAACTTAAACTTAATACGTAAATACTTTAAGGATGTAAACTTAAAGAAACGTATGTGGAAAACTTTTATATACTAATAACTTTTTAAGATAAAATAAGCGTCACAGAGCACTGTAAAACTAATTTAGACCCGTGTAATCACTTGTAAATATTATACTTAAAACACTTAAACTTAAACCTAAACTTAAACTTGTTATAACCACTAGAAAATCATCGTTAGTAAACTGAAATAGCTTAAAACTTAAGTTAACTCTGAGAGAGACTCGCTAATTGTAAAACTTATATACTCTTATAACACCCTTTATACTAATTGATTCAAGACATTATTTAGAAAGCGCTGAATTAAACTCTATAATGAGCACTTAACTCCTTCAAAAATTACTAAATAACTAAATTTTATACTTAGCTTATATAACTCTATAGACACTCTTAAGATCGTTTAAACTTTAACCTTCTTTAAATTTATTATACGTTGTAATAATCTTTATATTAACTCATTACACAATTTTATAAATCTTAAATTAGCTATTAAACTTAAACCTATATAACAATAATTATAAATGCTATATATTCAAACTGAATTGGTACTGCAAACAGGTTAAGATTTAATTTTAAGAACCTAAATATTTAAACTATCAAATTCTTAACCGTAGAACCTGTCATACTCATAATTATATTTTTTTGCCGTGGGGTGTTATACACTCATAAATACTTAAAACTTAAAATACTTGCCTCTATATTTAGCACTTGGCCAGAAATTTGTCACTTAAACTTAACAATTATAAACTTAATATACTTATTACACTTAAACTTAAAATTAAACTTAAACTTTAACAAACTTAAACTTAAAGGTAAATCACTCACTTACACTCATTATAACTTAAACTTAAAATCATAAACTTAAACTTAAACTCACTCAACTAAACGTAAACTTATATAATCACTTAAACTATAAAACTTAATACTTAAACTTAAACTTAAACTAAACTTAAACTTTAAACTTAAACTTAAACTTAAACTTAAACTTTAAACTTAAACATAAAATTGAAATTTAAAACTTAAAACCTAAACTTAAACTATAACTATAATAACTTTAACTTAAACTTTAAACTTAAACTTAAACTATATAACTATAATAATACTTAAACCTAAATTTAAAACTTAAACTTAAACTTAACATTTAAACTTATATAACATATAGTAAACTTAAATCACTTAATAAACTATAAAACTTTCACCCATTGAACATCTTAATACATTAATAAATCTCTATAAACTATTAAAACTCGAAAAACTTTAAACCTATAACTTTAAACTTAACATCATTTATAACTTAATAATATTTTAATTGGGTTACACGTTAAGAACTACTATTTGAGAAACCTAATAATAATAGCTAATACTTAAAACTTAAACCTCTAAACTTAAACTTAAAACTTAAACTTAACTTAAACGTAAACTTAAACTAAAACTCATTTAATATAAACTTAAATTTAATAAACTTATAACTTAAAACTTAAACTTAAGCTTAAACTTAAACTTAAACTCATTAAACTTAAAACTAACCCCCTTAAGCAAACACTTAAACTTAAACTTAAACTTTAAACTTATAAACTTAAAACTATAAACTTTAAAACTTATATAACATTTCAAAATTTAATGTTTGTGTTCTTTAAGAAATATAGTATTTAAACTGCTAAAAGTAATGTTGATAAACTTAATTATCTTATAATAGCATTTACGGAAAAATTAATTTGACATGAAACAGGAAATAAGCTACAAATTATTATATTTAAAAATAAGCAATTTCCAATCTCAATTAGTCTAAATAATTATATAACTTAACTCACACTTAATAAACTTAATAACTTAAACTTAAAACCTTAATACTTAAATACTTAAATTTAACACACATAAATTTAACCTTAAACTTTAATACTTAAAATACTTAAATCACTTTAAATCTATATAACTATAAACTTAAACCTTAATTTTAAACTATTACCTACTTATAACTATTATACTATATACATTAAACTTAAACGATAAAATCATTAAACTACTAAAACTTAAACTCTAATATAATACATCTTTAATAACTATATATAAATCTATCAATACGCTCAAACTCTTAAATATTTAAACTATATATATATAAATATAAGATAATAATGCATAATTCAAACTTTTTTACTAATTTTTCCTTAACATATAATAAAATCGTTAAACTAGTTAAACGTAAATCTATACAACTCATTGACTATATTATAATCAAATTTAATACTTAAATTTATAATATTATAAACTTAATACATTAATTTAAAGCTATTAAAGTCATTTAAGATCTAAAACTTCATAACTTATAACTTAATAAATACCTCTATAATCACTTAAACTTTAAAATCACTTAAACTTTAATACACTTATAAACTCATTAAAACTTAAACTTAAACTTAAATCACTTAATTACTGGTAAATAAATATAACTTAAATATTTAAAACCAAATATTTATTGTTATATTAGAATGTTTTAGCTAAGCGTTATACTAAAACTAAATTAAATCTTAAAACTTAAATCTTAAACTTCGATTTTTTAGGAATAAGCAAATAACACTTAATAATATTATTAAGCAAATGTTCGACTTTACAAATATCCACTTTTTATTATAATATAAAACCCTTATTATATATCATTAGAAAGCTTTAATTATTAAAATCTTTTTAAATTTAAACTTTAAATAACTTAAATATGGCAGCATTGTTTCATACCCATTTAAACTTTAACACTAATAATCTAACCTAAAACCTAAACTTAAACCTTAACTCAAAACTTTAAATATAAACTTAATATATGATCGACTTTAACTTAAACTTATAGGGTTGACTGAAATTTTTTGTCTTTTAAACTTAAAACTTAAAACTATAAAACTTAAACTTAAACTTAAACTGAAACAAACTTAAACTTACAACTTAAACTTAAACTTAAACTTTATACTTAAACATGTACAACTCCAACACTAACTTTACGCACCTTAAACTCTACAAACCACACTTACACAACTACATCACATGCCACGACAACATGCACAGTAAACTTAAACTTAAACTTAAACTTAAACTTAAACTTAAACTTAAACTTAAACTTAAACTTAAACTTAAACCTTAAACTTAAACTTAAACTTAAACTTAAACTTAAACTTAAACTAAACTTAAACTTAAACTTAAACTTAAACTTAAACCTAAACTTAAAGAAACTTAAACTTAAACTTAAACTTTTAAACTTAAAACTTAAACTTACACTAAACTTAAACTTAAAAACTTAAACTTAAACTTTAACTTAAAACTTAAACTTAAAACTTACTTAAACTTAAACTTAAACTTAAACTTTAAACTTAACCTTAAACTAACTTAAACTCTAAACTTAAACTTAAACTTAAACTTAAACTTAAACTTAAACTTAAACAAACTTAAACTTAAACTTAAACTTAAACTTAAACTTAAACTTAAACTTAAACTTAAACTTAAACTTAAACTTAAACTTAAACCTCTTAAACCTAAACTTAAACCTCTTAAACTTAAACTTAAACTTAAACTTAACTTAAACCTCTTAAACTAAACTTAAAATTAAAATTAAACCTAAACTTAAATAGAGAATGAAATCTTTAACTTTAAGCTTATTCTTTGGGGTTCGAACCTTAACCTTATACACAAACCTAAACTTAAATACTTAAACTTAAACTTAAAACTTAAACTTAAACTTAAACTTACAACTTAAACTTAAAACTTAAACTTAAACCTAAATTAACTTAAAGGTTAACCGTTAACCTTCGAATTACAATCAAAACTTAGGTTAAGAACACATACGCTGAGATTTAAATTTAAATAAAAAACTTAATCTTATCCAAAAAAATTAAAAACTTAAATTTTGTCTTAAAATAACTTAAACTTAACTTAAACTTAAACTTAAACTGAAACCTAAACCTTAATGTTAAATTCAAATCTTAAAACTCTTAAACTTAAAACTTAAACTTAAACTTAAAGAAAATTAAACTTAAACCTAAACTTAAATTAAATTTTAAAACTTAAACCTTAACTTAAACATAAACCTAAACTTAAACTTAAATTAAACTTAAACTTAAACTTAAACTTAAACTTAAACTTAAACTTAAACTTAAACTTAAACTTAAACTTAAACTTAAAACTTAACCTAATTTAAACTTAAACTTAAACTTAAACTTAAACTTAAACTTAAACTTAAACTTAAACTTAAACTTACTTAAACTTAAACTTAAACTTAAACTTAAACTTAAACTTAAACCTAAACTTAAACTTAAACCTCTTTAACTTAAACTTAAACTTAAACTTAAACCTAAAATTAAAGCTAAACTTAAACTTAAACCTCTTAAACTTAAACTTAAACTTAAACCTTTTAAATTTAAACATTAAAACGTTAAACTTAAAGTTAAAGTTTAAATATTAATCACCATCAAAATTTAAACTTAAACATTATACATTTTAACTTAAACTTAAAGTTAAACTTAAAAACTTAAACTTAAACTTAAACTTAAACTTAAAACTTAAATTTAAACTTAAACTTAAACTTAAACAAACTTAAACTTAAACTTAAACCTAAACTTAAACTTAAACTTAAACTTAAACTTAAACTTAAACTTAAATAAACTTAAACTTAAACTTAAACTTAACTTAAAACTTAAACTTAAACTTAAACTTAAATTTAAACATTTAAATCTAAACTTAAACTTAACCTAAACTTCAACCACGAGACTTGATGTATTGTCTTGAACATCTTGAATCAAACTTTGAAGACAAAATCTAAACTTCATCATCAAGTTAAAATTAGACATCTCTTTAAACTTACACTAAATTTAAACCTCTAAAACTTAAACTTAAACTTAAACTTAAAATTAAACCTAAACTTAAACTTAAACTTAAACTTAACTTAAACTTAAACTTAAACTTAAACTTAAACTTAAACCTCTTAAACTTAAACTTAAACTTAAACTTAACTTAAACCTCTTAAACTTATACTGAAAATTAAAATTAAACCTAAACTTAAACTTAAACTTAAACTTAAACTTAAATTTAAACTTAAACTTAAACTTAAACTTAAACTTAAACTTAAACTTAAACTTAAACTTAAAACTTAAACTTAAACTTTAAAACTTAAACTTAAACTTAAACTTAAACTTAAACTTAAACTTAAACTAAAACTTAAACTTAAACTTAAACTTAAACTTAAACTTAAACTTAAACTTAAACTTAAACTTAAACTTAAACTTAAACTTAAACTTAAACTTAAACTTAAACTTAAACCTCTTAAACTTAAACTTAAACTTAAACTTAAACTTAAACCTAAACTTAAACTTAAACTTAAACTTAAACTTAAACTTAAACTTAAACTTAAACTTAAACTTAAACTTAACTTAAACTTAAACTTAAATTTAAACTTAAACCTTAACTTAAACATAACTTTTTAAACTTAAACCTAAACTTAAATTTAAACCTCTTAAACTTAAACCTTAAACATAAAACTTAAACTTAAACCTTAAACTTAAACTTAAACCTAAACTCTATTACTCTAAACACAAATAATAAACTTAAAACTTAAACTTAAACTTAAACTTTAAACTTAACTAAACTTAAACTTAACTTAAACCTCAAAGTTAAACTTAAACTTAAACTTTAAACTTAAACTTTAAACTTAACTTAAACTTAAAACTTAAACCTAAACTTAAACTAAAACTTAAACTTATAAATCTTAAACTTAAACTTAACTTAAACCTTAAACTTAAACTTAAACTTAAACTTAAAACATAAAACATTGAATTTAAAACTTCTGACAGCATTGATGTAACCTAAACTTAAACCTTCAACTTAACTTAAACTTAAACTTAAAAAACTTAAACTTAAACTTAAATTAAACTTAAATTTAAACTTAAACTTAAACTTAAACTTAAACTTAAACTTAAACTTAAACTTAAACTTAAATTTACCCTTAACTTAAACTTAAGTTTAAGTTTAAGTTCAAGTTTAAGTTAAGTTTAAGTTTACTTTTAAGTTTAAACTTAAACTTAAACTTAAACTGAAAACCCTAAAAATTAAAGCTAAACTTAAAACTTTTTAAACTTAAAACTTAAACTTAAACCTTAAACCCAAACTTAAACTTAAAAATCTTAAACTTAAACTTAAACTTAAACTTAAACTTAAACTTAAACTTAAATTTAAACTTAAACTTAAACTTAAACTTAAACTTAAACTTAAACTTAAACTTAAAATTAAACTTAAACTTTAAACTTAACTTAAACTTAAACTACTTAAACTTAAACTTAAACTTAAACTTAAACTTAAAAACTTAAATTAAACTTAAACTTAAAACTTAAACTTACTTAAACTTAAACTTAAAACTTAAAACTTATGCCAACAAAAAATTGAACATCTACACACACACTCATAACAACACACTATATAAAACCTAACAACACACCAACACTTCACACGCATACAAACAACGCACCACGCTCACATAACACAACACAGCCACACCATCACTATTAACAAACACTATCACATACGTTATACGAATGCTCATCTAAATAACTCACACTCTATAAAACGCTTACATAACTTAAACTTAAACTTAAACTTAAACTTAAACTTACACACATCTAAAAACACACTAACGCATAAACTTAACACCTACAAATATACTTAAATAATACACACACCACATAATAGTTCGTAATACCTTCTATATATAATACTAATAAACTCTTTAACTTATAAATCATTAAATCTATAACTCTATATTAAAACATAAACATTATAATACTCATTAAACTTACCCTTTAAGTCATTAGTTTTAAAACTATTAAAATACTCACTTCTACTAGAAATACTATTATAAACTTAAATAACTTATATAATAATACTATAATACATCTAAAATCTTAAAGCGTGCTTATAATGCCTCTTTAAAATACGTAATAAACTGGAGTACATGCATCTCTAGAAGAGAGGATACCCTGTTCCATAACACTTTCCTTTATATGGAGGCTAGTAAGATATCGCCATACTACAGACTGTTAAGAGGATTATAATACTTGTATAACCATCACTCTTTCTGTACCACACGTCTGTACCCTCTATTTCTCTGCAGAATCCTGTGTCGAAAGTTGACCACTTATTATCTTCATCCATTTTCTATAAGCGCAGTACTAAACCATGTCAAACGTTGCTTCAGCCAACGATTTGATACATATCGTCATTACCAACCCTTTCATATGCATATTATTAAATCCCTCGTGACACCAAGAGGTGCCTTGTTTTCTCCTCTTATAAGCAAATATAATATTGTTGAAAATACTCTTATAAGAGCCCTTTCAAGAGATAAACTCTCGTTATAGGTCCCACTCTTACACCATTCCTTTCCATAACACACTTACTAGTTACGCGCAATGGACAGGGAGAGTTTTATATAATTCTTATTTAATTATTCTTAATTATTATATCTGACCACAATTATTGTTAAACTTATATATTATTTTATATAATTTCTTTTTTTTTACTACTTTAAACTTGAGATTAATACAGAAATTAGCAAAAACTTTTTTGGTCTTTTTCAAAATAACAAATTTTCAAATAGCTTAAAACACTCATTTAATAAATCATTTATATCTATATATATATATAAAACTTATGTAACCATAAAAATTGTATAAATCTTGAATCTGTAATAAACTTATAAACTTATAATAACAATAATACCTGTAGTAATAATAAACTTGTCAAATAACTTAATACCTAATAAACTTGTAATAAATATCTATACAATTATTTTATAAAGTAAACATATATATAAATATATTATATATTAAATTTATTATAATATAGATAAGACTAACATAATAACTTAAACTTATATAAACTTTATAATATATTATAAATAATTATTTAAATACTTAAATCATTAATTAAACTTATTAATGCATAAATAACAAACAATAAACTATATAAATAAACCTTTTATAATAATTTAAACTGAAAACTCTAATATAACCTATAAATTGAGATTGTCGCTCATTATATAAACATATTAAAATCTTAAAATCTAGTGCCTCAGATATACCTATAATATAAATTATAAACTTATAATAAAATATAAACTTAAACTTAAACTTACACTTAAACTTTAATCTAGTTTAATCAAACTTATAACTCATATAAATACTTTAAAATCACTTATAACTTTAAACTATTCATATTCTACTTATAAATATAACTCATATAAATTTATATAAAGTAAATTCCAATATGTTTAAAACTTACAAACTTACGTTTTTTGTCAATAAACCTTTAAAACTTTAATACTTAAAATACTTTATAAAATATACATTATTTCTTAGCGTAGTATCCTTATCATACAAAACTTAAACTATTTAAAACTTTTAATTTACAATTTATATATTTTCTCAAAGTGTTTATTTATCAGTTTACTAACTATATTAAGAATTTGAATTTATTTATCATTCATAATATATGCAATTAAAACTTATTTATAAAGAAAAAACTTTTATATTAAGTAAATCTTCATAAATTTTATGGCTGGTTCCTTTTTATATTAAATAACACTTTAAACTAACATTTCTGTAAATCACAATTTCCATAAGGTGCTTAAAATACTCATGCATGCTTGTATATAAAAATTAGTTTATTCAACAATATAGCAATCGACAGAAATGTATCCAATTAACTATACAGAATAATATTTGCCAAAGTTTTAATACTTAAACTTAAACTTAATATACACTTCAGAATCACTATGAAAAACTATTAAACATAAATCATTAAATTAATTCTTAAAACAATTTTAAGTATAAACATATAGAAATACATTTTTATTTTTATAGTAAACATGAGAAGAGATTCGTAAGTTACACACACTTAAATAATAAAACTATTTATAAACAATAAACTTATTAAATATTATAATAATAACTTTAACACTAAAGAAGACTTAAACTTAATAAAACAAATAATACTTAAACTTAAATATTTAAAACTTATAATCACTTAAACTACTATAAACCTTAAACTTAACTTTCTATTAATAACTTAATAACTATAACTCCCTATAACCCATATGATAAAACTTAAACTTTAAACTTAAATAATACTTAACTTAAACTTTAAACTTAATAATTACTTCTACTTTAAACTTATTAATAACTTAATACTTAATAGCTTTATCATATATTACTTGATAATGAAATATCAGTATAAACTAAACTCATTATTAAAACTTCATAACTATTCAAAGTATAAAACTTAACACTTTAAATCATAAATACTTAAAACTATAATACTTATTAAAAAATCACTTAAACTTACAAACCTAAAAATACTTTAATATAAAATATCATATTATAAACTATTATATATTATTTATCTATATATATATATAAATTAAACTTAAACTTTAAAAACTTAATAACTCTAAACAATAACTTGACATTCTATAAGACTATCAACCACCACAGTTTATTTATATCACACCACTGTAAGAAAAGAACAATGTTAGAAAAGCATAAGACTCTAAAACTTAAACTTAAACTTTAAATTTATCTCTCTTTGTAAGACTCATAGACCTTATAGAGATAAACTATTTTAGAGAGCCTCGGTGATTATAATGATACCTTTAAAACATTAAATGACATGTAAATACCTAAATTTAACTTTGGAAACAATGTGTTTTATAACTAAAACTTAACCTATTCTCAAGTCTTCTGAAACTCTTAGCGTAAAAGTAGACTCGTATAACTCACTTGTACCATACCTGAGTATTGTCTAAATTGGACCACAATATATAACAGTAGCGAGCCATTGATTGAACATTAATATAGTTATAAGAGTTGATACAAAGAGAGTCTTTGTATACGTAATAGCTTTAAACTTAAACTATATGTGAGTCAGATACTTAAACTATATGAATCGCACTTAGAGGACTCAGAATAGATAACACTAAACGAAATCGCCCTCTAATCGCTTAAACTTAACTCTCAGAGAAATCTAGTAGAGATATCTCTCCAACAATGTAACCTAAAACACTTAACTGACATACTTTAAAACTATATAATTATCGTACACTTTACTTAAACTTAAATCTAAGCCTTTCGTAACACCTTCTTGAGAATATGAAATACTTCTGAATTAAACACTCTTAAAAACTTAAAACATTAATATCATTCAGAATAATGTCACTTTAAGAGGTTCTCGCTAATATATATCTCTTATTTAAAACTCGCTCAATAAAGAGTGCTTTGACTAGAATAAATATAGAACAATTTATTAACATTATAAGAAAATGCAAGAAGAAGGTTGAATTATATATATAATCAGTTTAATAACTTTAAAATTCCTATAAATTATATTAGTACTATATATATACATAAATTGAACTTTTATAATTTTGTAACTTAAGATTAAATAAACTTTACACTAAACAAACATACATTTTAAAACTTAAAACTCATTATAAAGAATAAAACTTAACATAAATTTTTGCTTATCTAACAATGGCAACTTGCATTTAATAAAGTTATAGTTCAGAAACTTTAAAATTTAAACTATTAAACTTTAACTTAAAACTTAAACATATAAAATATTTAATATAGAATTTTATAAAATCACTTATAAACACCTAAAACTCATTAAAGAAACTCAATTTATATAAATAACTTTAAAGGGACTGTGTGGCAAAAATGAAGTAGTAAAGGAAAGAATGTTATTATTAACTACGCTTTCAAGCTATCAATTTTATATCACGTTATAAACTTAACTTAACTTAAACCTATTAGCACTTAATAACTTAATATACTTATCCTGTTTTATAAAACAATAATCATGAAAATTTTGTTTTCTTAATTTAATTAAAAATTTAAAAAACTTTCAATAGCCATTATTTTATACTTTAAATTATTTAAAAACTAGTTTAAACTTTATCAAACACTTTAAAAATCTATATAATATACTTATTAATACCTTATAAACTCAAACCCTTATAATAAACTATTAAACACTTTATATATACTTTATAAAACTTTTAATTAAAAACTCATTCTATAAATTTTAAAACCTTAAAATTATATTTAAACTTAAAACAATATATATATAGTCAATAATTGAATTTAAACTTACTATAAAACTTTTTAAAGTCCGAAAACATTTTAGAAAACAATTTTAATTTTTTTTAAGATCAATTAAACTTAAAACTTATAAACTATAATACTATTTAAACTATAAAAATCATAAAACTTAAAACTTAAATACTTAAATCACTTAACTCACTATCTCTTCTCCACAGTTCTTATAATTAAAACTTTATAAATACTTTAAAATTAAAATCTTAAAACTTTAAACTAATTCATAAAATTAAATATAATACTTATATAATACTATAAATATAACTTATAATATATATTACTAGGAAATACTTAAATAAACTAACCTAAACTTTATAATACTCATTTAAAAATCACCTCTTTTAACTTAAACTTAACTTAAAACAAAAATTAAAACTAAAATTTAATATATTTATAATAACTAAACTATAATTTTGATCAATGTCAAAATTTATAGTCTTAATATAATAAATATCATTTTAATAACTTATAATAATAACTTATATATATAGCTATATATATATATTAATTTAAACTTAAATCTAAACGCTTAAAATCACTATAAACTATATAAATCTTAATACTATACCAATGTTGTATACCCTTATAAATTATATATACTCTAAATATAGAACATAACCCTATGTATTTTAATACTAATTAAAATACTAATATAGCTTAAAATCATATAAACTTATAATACAGACTTTAAAACTTAAATCACTTATAACTTATATATATAAACTTTAATATAACTTATAATATATAACATAAACTTAACTTAAACTTAAATCACTTATAACTTAATACTTAAGAACTTAAAAGTAAAACTATTAAAACCTTAATATAATTTTAAATCATTTTAAAAATTATTAAATACTTATAATAATAACTTTAAAACTAATTATATATAAAACTATATTAAATACCTAATATAAAACTTAAACTTTAAATAATTTAAAGACTTATACTACCTTTACACTAGTTAAAGCTTAAAACTTAAATAGAATTATATTTGAAGCCATGCAGTGACTATAACACTCCTACCATATACACCGTATAGTGTCTATCATTAAACTTAAAAGCACGAGTCTTTTTAAATACTCATTAAAGGCTATTAAAGTTGATTCAGTATATAATATGGCACATAATAATTATCGAACATAGAATGAATAAACTTCGTCGTAAATGGAAGAACTACCTTCTGTATTGGGTATATAAAAAATAGAGAGAGCTTATCACAACTATTTGACCACTGAGGCGCTTTAACTATTGGCCAACCTTTTCTTTATCAGTATAACGTATAGTGATACAACGACTTCAAAGACATCTTAAACTTTTATAAAATTTAACTTCAGTTATTTAAGACAAGCACTTTAAGAACACCCGATATATAGGTTTTCCTATTTAATCTTCATTATCTCAACTCCTGTTTACATTCTTTCAACAGAGTTTGAGAATTCATATGAGAGGACCCTGATATGAGACAATTAAATTTATATCATTCATTATTAGAAAATAATCTGCAATAGATATAAATATACAGAAAACTTTAAACAGAACATCATAACACGTGAAAATCAAATACCTAAAATCTCCATGTCTAACTCATATAACACCTCTCAATAAACCATCAACATAAACTTAAACTTAAACTTAAATTTAAACTCAAACTTAAACCTCTCATATTACACACAAAACTTAAACAACTTAAACTTCTCCACAAACTTAAACCACACACACCACTAACACACAACTCACTGTTTATATGTAACTATTACAAAGCTCTTAAAAGCAAATATGTATAGAAGTAAACTTAAACTGTAGATAACACTTTATATTCATTGAGGTAACGCACTAAATTGACCAGAAATGTGTCTGATAATTTACTCATGATATCAACTCTTTCGAAAGAGCTCAGCATTGGAATAAGTAGATCTTTTAAGTATCTGCTATCTTATATAAGACTTCTTGAGAGACTATTTAGAAACGCGAGACATGTAAATTAGCTTAATATAGGCGCCGAGTGTGACATAAAAAAACACGTAAATGAAAAAAAATATACAAAAATAAACGACAAGTGCGCCATCATAATGAAAACAACAGGTATTAACGCTAAATCAGATAGACGATGATTATGATTATTACTTGTTTGAAAGAGCTTCTTAGAAACTATACTCGTGAGAACTGAACACTCAAAACCATAACTAGGGTAGAGCATAAAAAACTCATATAAACACTCGAATGACAACTGATTTCGAGCGCTACGTTATATAACTCTTAACAATACGATAACATTTATACTGTAACTTGACTTCTTGAAAAATAGCATATAATTAAAGCACTAAACTTAAACTTTAAACTTACAACCTCTCCAAAAAATATACACATGAACACGCGTATATACATAAAACTAAGACACTATAAACACTCACATATTATATACATAAACAGCACTATATATATCGTGATATGCACAATTACATAATAATTCGAGAGTCATATCTCGAAATACTTAAACTACAGGCTGAAAAAATATAATTTATCCATACTAAGTAAAAATAATAACTTATAGCCCTTGAAATGTGTAAATCTTAGAGACTTAATATAAACTTATTAAAATCTATAAACCTCTTAATACTTAAACTTAAAACTTATCAAAATTAAAATATAATAACCATATAACCTATAAAACTCTATAATCTTTTCATCTTTTAAATGGGATACTTAAATACTTATTAAATAAACTTAAATATAACTTAATACTTAAACTTAAAACTTAAAAACAATAAAACTTAAACTTATATAACTTATATAAATCATTAAACATAAAACTTTAAACTTAAACTCACTTTCATAAGCAATACATATTAACACTTAAACTTAATAACTATAAAACTTTAAATCATTTAAAAATCGCTTTTTACACTATAATAAAACTTAAAACTATATAACTTATATAAACTTAATAAACTGTATTAAACCTTATAAACTTAACCTACTTATTAAGCTTATACTATAATTATATATGTAACTATAGTTAAACTCTTATTAAATATATATAATCTTATAATATATATATAATATATATATATATATATTATATTATATATATATATATATATATATAATATTTATATTTTATTATATTATATATGTATTTTTTATATATAATGTTATATATATATTTCTATATACTTAAACTTATTTTAACTTAAATACATTAATTAATAATTCTCTTATAATAATAAACTTATAAACTTAAACTTATTAAACTTATTAAACTTTAAAACTATAAAAAATAGATGATTCTCTTAAAATTTAAAACATAAATTATATAGACTTTTCACCCCATTAAACTTTAAATTTAAACTTAAACTACAAATAAAATTACAAATACTAAATAGAGCTAAATGGAGAAAAATCCTAATAGGCTTAAATTTTAAACACTACTTTTAAAACTTAAACACTTAAACATATAAAATATTAAACTTAAATCTTTTAATACCTTCTTAAATTAAATATACTATATGAGCTGGATAAATAAATAAAACACAAATTATAAACTTTTTACATTAAACTTAATAACCTTAATATATCAAAATTCTTAATCACTATTAAAAATTAATGAATAAACTCCAATTCAAATAAAGTTAAACTTAAAGTTTCTTTTTATAAACTTATAAATAACCTTAAATACTTCAAACTTAAACTTTAAACTTACAAGGCGCCATTCTATAAGCGTTTCCCAGTTATTTATATCTATAAATAATATATCACTTTATAAAACTTAACCATTAACTTCATTAATAAAACATGTTCATGTTTCATTATTCTCTACGATGCTTCAGATTTCTAACAAACAGCATTCATTATAAACAATTTAAACACATTAATAGACGAGAAAATTGAATTTAAAACTTAAATCACTCACTCAATTATCTATATAAAAGAATACCATACCTGTATATGTATATAAACGCCATTATCACAACACACATATCTAACACCACGCACACATTTACAACAACACTCACCACACACACGCTCACATTAACGCAAAACACACACACATTAACACACACTATCACAATAACACGAACAACATTCCACCTCCAACAAACAACACATACACACACACGCATCACACAACACTCACCATCAACACAGACTCTAACACACCACACACCACCAAAATACATTCAACCACTACATCAAACACTACATACAACACACTCACACACGTTGCAACAACAACACCTATAATAGCTACACTCATATACGACACTCGTCAACACACTATAACAAAACAACTTAAAAAGCATCATCAACAACACACACAACTTAACCCTTGACCTGTAAACTCTACAAAATTTAAACTAAACTGGACCAACAATAATGAAAGGTAAAAACAGTTTATAATCAAAACTCTCTCATCTAACTCTCTCTATATACCTTTAAACCTCTCATGTCTTAACCACACTTAAACTTTACTACTCCTCTTAACACGCTTAAAACTGTAAACTCTCTCTCTCGTCTCCTCTCTCTCTCTCTCTCTCTCTCTTGAACAAATCTCTTTATGTTTTTACATCTGACACATTCAGATCATGTTAGAATGAAGAAAGTATTAAAACTACTTTAAATGTTATTATATAATACAAATTATATAATAAGATATTAAACTATAAACTATTAAAATCTTATTAACTTTAAAATATACTCAGTTAATGACATAAATTAGACTTATAGTTATATAAACTTAAACTTAATTAATAATATTAATTAAAACATTAAAATAATATTAAACTTATAAAACTTAAAGCTTTAATACAAATATTATATATTTTTTACTTAAATAACTTAAATAATAACTTATATTAAATACTTAAACTTAAGCAAACACTTAAACTTAAACTTAACTGATTAAAAAACTTTAATAACTATTAAAAGGTTTTTTCATACTATTAGATACGTATATTAATACGCTTTTTATTATAGAGATAACTTACTTATGAGAAAATCACAGTGAACCTTTATAATATACACAGGATATACAATAAACATAAGTATTAATATATATTATAACTTATTATTATATTTAACTTAAAAGAATCGATACTATTAAACTTAAACTTAAACTTAAATCATATATATATATATATATATTATATATATAAATATATATATTATATATTATATATATATATATATTATATATATATATATTATATATATATCTATATATATATATATATTATTTAATTTTAAACCTAACATTGGTATCTTGATGGAACCGCTTTTGTGTTTTAATGAACCCTATCGTCAATAAATATATTTTACCTATTTATATATAGGAGGAGGAATTATATATATATATATACTAGTATATATATATATATACTATATGTAATAGTTATAGTATAATATATGTATATAAGTATTATATATAATATATATATTCTTATTATCTATATATAATGATATATAATATAGTACGCGTTTGAACACACGATGGTATGAATAACTTTTAGTATATATCAAATTATCAGGTTGTAGATTGTGTAGTGCCATTAGAGCTATGTATGTGTTATATAAAAATGAAAAGATTATGTAACATTCTTCAAGTAAGATCCCGAAGTCAAGAAGTGTAGTAAAATTTAAAATAAATTATGAAAGTTTGAAATGAAACAAATCAGACCATTCAAGTCAACGATATGTAGACTTGTTTCTTATTCGTAATCATACTTTCCGAATACTTACATGTTGAAAATACTGATAATTTTATGTGTATATGCAGCTTCAGTAGAGTTAAGTTTTTCAACACTATGACTGTCGAAGATTTGCTTGAGAACTACTAAGGTATCAAGACTTGTTGGCTATCACCTCTACTTAACATAATTGAAAATATCATCATTCACTAGAGATATTATCTATGCTTCTGTATTATTTCACCAGTCCGACAAGATTAAAGTTACAAATTTAAACCCAGAGGTTTTTTAGTAAATTTACATAATTATCCTCTTCTGCTTTGAAAATTAATATCAAGGCACACCTTCTAAAACATTTTATGTTTTATACATAAATTACATATCTATTTATATATATATAATATATATATATATATATATATATATATATATATATATATTAGTATATATATATATATATAATACGCGCTTATAGGATGATAAAATTAAGACGTAAGTGGAGGTAAAGAAAGATTTAAGTTTGGCCTATATTTTATCAACTTAGTTCAGGTTTTTAATTACTTACGCTGTATGACAACAGTGATAATATTTTGACACACAGCAATACACACATCACAATACTCATATCGACAGCACACACACATAACATCATAGACACCCAAATCACATATTTCAGACACACACATCACATATCATAGACACACAACACTCTACACCACACCACACATACTCATGTCACAGTATCTCCAGAAAACACTCACTATCAGAGTCGCTGACATATATATTATATAAATATATATAAGTAATTAATACTAGTATATATAGAAATAGAATCTATATTTTAAGTTATATATTACTATATATATTAATAATATACTATATATAATGTGTATATTTTATATGTATGATAAAAAAAATAAACATATAACAAAAACAAAATCATATGTATATATATATATATATATAATATATTTGTATATATATATATACCGACATTGATGGACGAATTTCGTATATTGAAGCACTACATACACGTTGTTTACAACTGAAACGTTACTACATACATACATCCATATGTCAACGCCACCCTATATAATATATATATATATAGTAGTCTATATATTATAAGCGATTGGATATATATATATATATATACTGATTTAGGTGATGCTTAATTGTATATACTATATATATATATATATATATATATTCAGTCGCCCACACACACCAGCACCACATCATACTACACATACTACAATACACAACTATACACACAACATATAATATATATAATATATATATATATATAAGTATATATATTATATATTATAGTATATATAATGTATAAGTTAATATATATATTATTATATATATAAGATATATATATATATATACTAATATATATATATATATATATTATTATATATAATAATATAAGGTTATTAAAAATATTCACTGTTTAATTACAATAAATTTAAGTTCTTTTATATATGTTTTTGCATAATTTTATTAAAAAATTTTATGTTTTATTATCAAAAGTACTTATTCATCATATCATTATAACTAAAATTTATTTCAGTTTTTTCTAACTGCAATAATTCATTATCTCTGAACAGAGAATTTATTATTAATTATTATTATTAATATTATTATTTATTATTATTATTATATTATTATTATTATTATTATTATTATTACTTATTATATTATTATTATTATTATTATTATTTTATTATTATTATTATTATTTTATTATTATTATTATATTATTATATTATTATTATTATTATTATTAATTATTTTATTACCTCTTATTTATCTTGATTATTTATGATGTATTTAATATGCCAAGGAAAACGAGGATTTAAAAGTTGTATCAAGTGAAGTTGGAGAAGGAGATATATGATGTTTGTTGTATTTGATTACGTGTGCATGTAATACAATGTTTAGTTAATTAGCGAATCACCTGAGATAAAGAGTTAGCGGGTTTAAGGGGAGTGATTTATTAAACTAACGATTAATGATACTTTATTTATGAAATTAATTATTCTTTCATTATGGAGAAATAGAAAACAATTAGTGGTTTTTAAAAAATTTTATGTTATATATAAAAAAAATTATTTACTTATTTATGATTAATCGGATAATCGATATTTTAAATACCTAAAAACTTGCCATTCGAGCATCGATGCAATTTAATGCAATTAATGTAGTCATATGATCAATACTAATTCATATTGTTGCTTTGCAAATGCGATATTGCTTTACTGTTTTTAGGTATGTAAAGTATATGTTTTTAACTAAAAATTCTTTGTTTTACAGACACTAAAGCGTAAAGCAGTATAAAGCAGTAAGCACATTATTCGTATGTTGCTAAGTAAATTGCACTATTGATTTACTGTTTTACCTGTTTTAAGGTATGTAAGTATATGTTTTTACTGCGGGTAAAGCAAGTAGAAACCAGTAACAAAAGTATTTTACATACTGCTATGGTAAGCTATGGCATAGGATGTATGACTTTCCGTCTGGTGTGGTTCTTTTGCGCGTGGTTCTTTGCACGTTGCTTCAGTCTTCAGCGCTTTGCGAGGTAATCGGTCATGCGGGAACGACCTTGCGATGATTGCAACGCACGACTGCGAAATGGTTGGCGCTGGAAAACACGCGACGATGGCGACGACGGCGATTGAAAATTATGACGATGATTAACAAGACGCATTATAAAACAAAATGGCGGAACGCAACGAAAAAACAACAAGGTTGTTGGCCATAGGAAAAAGGCCCATGAAAGAACATGAACTGAACTAAACCTAAACTAACACATACATAAACTTAAAATAACTAACTAACGTATCTGAAAAAAAAGAGGGCTCCATCCATTGGGGTTCCCATTGGGGTGAATCCATACATAAAAAATCAACCAGGAAGGTACGTGATGCATTAAAAATGTATGTCTGGGCTGACATTAGGATCTAAGGCTCAACTCGTGAGTAATTAATAGTCGCTAAAAAGCTACAAAATGGTGCCAAGAATATAATGAAATTCATATCTGAATAGAATAAAGGAGGGGTAGGGGGAGAACCCAGGATGATAACGGGGGTGAAGACGTAAAATAAACATATTAGCAGACTACAGCATCATGCCAAACACGCACACAGTACATTACCCCAATCCAAATAGCTGGCGAACGTATATGAGGGGCCCGCACAGGTGCGTTGGCACCTTTTCAAACGCCAGCCCATAAAAGTTAGCTGAAAAGAGGTAGCTGGAAGTATAAAAGTCGCCAAAACTATATATATACATACATCGGCATGTTGCCAGATTTAGCTACAAATCTGTGCATCTGCCGACTCCCTCTCCTACTACTCATGATTACTGAAGGCAGAAATACTGTGGCTATAGCATTTCAAAGATTTGGAAAAACTAAATATGTTTTATAAACTTTAAATTAAAGGGAAAGAACACTGAATGTGCCTCTATGCCAGAGAGAATGGAAATTAGAATAAAGAGTGCAATTGTTTTCAGATATATATATATATTATATATATATATATTATTAGTATTATAATATATATTTATATATATTATACTATATATATATATATATATTATAACTTATATATAATTATTATATATATATATATATATATATATATATAATTATATATATATATGTTTATTATATCTATATATATATATATTATATAAAAAAAAAAATTAATATATATATATATATATTAATATATATATATATATATATATATATATATATATATATATATATATATATTAGTCATAACCATTCTTAAACACTCGTGATTTGCTTAATCCCTAGTGTTTTGCTGTAAACAAGTCACTTTACCTGCTATAGTGATATCTGAGTAACTCTGACCATAATCCTAGTTAGTTTTTAAATTATATTATTACTTTCTCACCTGTAATTCAAACTTGATTAAAGGTATCTTTTTGCACTTTAATCTGTGTAACTTGAGAACTTAGAGTAGTTTCTACGCTAACTACCCTAGTAGTGACAACAATTTTGACACAATAAACGCTAGGGTAACTTCCGAAAAGATAGGATGATTGCTATTATCGCCGATGGGATGAGCAAGTTCATTCTGACTTAAAGGTTTTTTACCTCCTCTAAATTTATGGTTCGGTTAAATTTGTTATATTACATTATATGTGACCCTATGTATTCTATTGCCTGTTATTAATTATAGCCTATGTAATAGAGTTTATGACATGTTGCTCAGAAGGTATACATCCCGTTGTTTTGAAGAAGTATGCTTCCGAGCTTGGCCAGTTTTCTTTTGGTTCTCTTTACCACAGTTATCACAATGTTAGTACATTTTTTTGTGTTTGAAGAGTGCGAATATATAGATAAACAAATATCAATATCATAGGCACCAATTGCAACTATTACTGCCATATATTATAAATATTTTTGCATGCAGTAATACCACTGTACTACAACTTAATTTTTTTGTAAATCACAAGAATGAAGCTAAAATTGTTGTAGCTGTACGATTCCAGCGACTATTTTTTCTTCAGAAAAGATGTAAAGAATAATATATATATATATATATTATATATTATATATATATAATATATATATATATAATATATATATATATTTTTTATATTATTTTGAATATCTTTGATATATATATATATATTATAATATATATATATATATATATATATATATATATTGAAGACACCCCAGATGTGGAAGAATGAGGATGTCAAAAGGCGCCTTTCAAAAAATGTAGATGAGGTAATGAAACAACAATGTTGATGCGCATACAGTCATTAAACCCTGAAGCCCTTAACAAATATACACAAGGCTTTTAACAATTCACGACTGGAAAATACGCTGTCAAGAAGCACGACATGCAGAGGGAACAACGTGCAAAATTCAGGACATTGGCGAGTCGCATAAAAAGGAATATTGATGCAGCAAAGCACTGGAATGAGATTACAACAGCACAAGTTGAAAAGGGCGACGGAAGTGGTACAAGCGAATGACGCGCCACTTGGTGACGGCGGGAAGAATTAAAGAGAGAGAGAGATATACAGATAGAGATAGAAAGAGAAAGAGATAGAGAAAGAGATAGAGATAGAGATAGAGATAGAGATAGAGATAGAGATAGATATAGAGATAGAGATAGAGATAGAGATACAGATAGAGATAGAGATAGAGAGAGGTAGATAAGCAACAATACCCGCCTTCCCAACACGGTGTTAGGGGGGAAAACGAACAACAGGACGTAGAGGTCTCCCGGAACGTGAAGTATTTTAGTGAGAAGAAGGAGAAGCTGAACGAGAAGGGGCCGGAGGAGAGGGACTGGCTGGAGCGGATGTGATCGGAGAAGGTTGAGAAAGAAAAACCGACGGAGGAGCGGAAGGTGTAACAGGAATTAACGGAGTCGGTGAAGGCGGAACAGGAGCACGAGAGTGTTGACGAACGCTAGGAGGAACAGGAAGGATAGGCGCAGGAAATGGAACCATGGCAACCGATCAAGCGGGATCAGCATCCAAAAACGCTGGCTTAATCCTGTCGATTGACACATTTTCCCCCTTGGATCCTTTCTGAAGGGAGAAGTACTTACGGTAACTCTGTAACACAGGAGGAGACTGCTGGTACTGATGCATTTGTGACTGTAAAAGGAAGTTGTTGAGGACGACTGCTGTTGATGTGGCTGACAAGAAGGTTGTAGATGAGCTGGTGAGATCTGAGAATGAAACGAGGAATGCTGAGGAAGCATGTTCGGTAATGATTGTAAACGATGAGGATGGTTTTGCTGAGATGGTTGCTGTAGATGAAGTTGCAATAACATTGAGGATCGTTGTGAGGGGCCTGAGCCGGAGGGGGAGCGAGAGCAGGAGCTGGAATTGGAGTGGGAGCTGAAGTTGGAGGTGAAGCCGGAGCTGTAGGTGAAGCTGGAGCTGGAGATGGAGTTGGAGTTGTAGCCGGAGCTGAGGTTTTATTTGCATTTGACATGATAAAAAAATATACCTTAAAATTAGAAAATACAGAATCAAAATTAAAAATGTAAATGAGCAGGAGGGAACGCCCCCGAAAATTTAGCCGCTTTTACGGGCAGACCCACGATAAATAAGTAATTAAAAAAAAATAATAATAATAAAAATATGGTATGCAAAATATAATTATAAAAAAAATAATTATGACATAAAAAAAATTCAATTCGAGGAGGAAGCTACTTGGAAGCCTGCAACTGACGAGGACGTCGGAGGTAAAAACTCCTGAAAGCCGTATAGCTGGGTGCAGAATACGTAGATGTGTACCAGGACCATAAAACTCCAGAGGGAACCAATTGGAAGACACCCCAGATGTGGCAGAATGAGGATGTCAAAAGGAGCCTTTCAAAACATGTAGATGAGGTAATGAAACAACAATGCTGATGCACATACAGTCATTAAACCCTGAAGCTTAAGGTTGAGAGCCTGAGGTCCTTAACAAAAATACAGAAGGCTTTTAACAATTCACGACTGGAAAATACGCTGTCAAGAAGCACGACATGCAGAGGGAACAACTTGCAAAATTCAGGACTTTGACGAGTAGGAATATTGATGCGGCAAAATACTGGAATGAGATTACAACAACACAAGTTGGAAATGGCGACGGAAGTGGTACAAGCGAACAACGCGCCATTTAGTGACGGCGGGAAGAATTAAAGAGATAGAGATAGAGATAGAGATAGAGATAGAAAAGCAACAATGCCCCATTTCCGACACAGAGTGTTAGGGGAAAAACGAACAATAGAACGTAGAGGTCTTCCAGAACGTGAAGTAGGATATTGAGAAGACGCAGAAAGAGAAGAGAACGGAGGAGAGGGACTGGCTGGAGCCGGGTGTGATCGAGAAGGTTGAGTAAGAAAAACCGACGGAGGAGCAGAAGGTGCAACAGGAACCGACGGAGGAGCAAAAGGGGCAACAGGAATCAACGGAGTCGGTGAAGGCGTAACAGGAGGACGAGAGGGTTGACGAACGCTAGGAGGAACAGGAAGGATAGGCGCAGGAAGTGGTACAAGCGAATGACGCACCACTTAGTGACGGCGGGAAGAATTAAAGAGATAGAATAGAGATAGAGAGAGAGATAG
Organism: Trachelipus rathkii; assembly: GCA_015478945.1. Lineage (NCBI taxonomy): Eukaryota > Metazoa > Arthropoda > Malacostraca > Isopoda > Trachelipodidae > Trachelipus > Trachelipus rathkii. Next base: position 39,991 of record JABUQX010053384.1, read on the forward strand.
AGATAGAGAAGCAACAATATATATATATTTATATAATATATAATATATATATATACTATATACGTATATTCTATAATATATTAATATTATATTATTATTATATATAATATATAATATATAATATATATATACATATAATTATATAATAATATATATATACCGGATATATCTATATATATGTTATATATATTATATATATATCATATATATCATATCATATATAATTATATATATATATAATGATATAGTATATAATAGATCACAAGGTTATATATAACTATATTATATATATATTCTATATTATATAATAAGTAATGAAAGATTTTAGAAGACAACAGTGCATCATTTTTATTACACTGAGTATTTTAGCATTTGATGCCCTATGCAGTTCCACATACGTTCAGGTACATCTAGATGCACATGAACGTATTTTTTTTTTATTTGTTGTTTTTGATGTTTTGATTGTGCGTTTGATTTGCCAAACCACAGATACACACAATACCATATACTATTAATATATATAATACAGTAATATAAGATATATAATATTATATATATATATAAGCTAATATAATTATTTAATATTTAGATACTTTAAAATAGTTTTCCGTTTATGCTACGATACTACTTACATATATATAGCTATATATATATATATAATATATACTATAATAATTATTATACTTATATATTAATAACTATATACTAAGATATAAATTTATACTAGTATTATTACTATAATATATACTATACATATATATATATATGTATATACTATAATAAATATATATATAAATATATAGTATATTATTTATTATATATATTTATGTAAACTATTATGTAATTACTATATATATCAGTCATATATATATATATTATATAACTATATACATATATATAGATAGTATACTATATAAATAAATAAAATTATAATATTTATGTATATTATATATAATATATATATATATCTACTATATATTATATATACTATAATAAGTATATAATATATATATTATTATAACTATATATATATATAATATATATATATAATATTATGTATGTATATATAAATACATAAGTATATATATATATAAGAACTAACTATAAATATATATACATACTATATACTATATATATGCATATATATATTATATGAAAGGAGAGCAGTAAGAATAAGTGTAAGCGGGATCTGGGGAATGACGCACCACTTAGTGACGGCGGGAAGCAATTAAAGAGATAGAGCATAGCACACGCGCGAGCCATACACGTGAGAGATAGAATATGAGGACAGCAACAACATATACTAGTCAACTAATCCGTAACGTATAAGTAGCATAATATATATAATATATACCGGACCACTCGGTAATATTAAATACTCGCATATTATTATTATCATTTCTGATTGTGACTAGCACGTTAATCTAGCTTTCTGTGCTAGCCAAATGAAGTACTAGAAGAATAATAATATAAATTTAGTATCTATCTTTATTTATATATTTATAATATTTTTATGAGATCTTTTTCCTATATGTTTCGTGAAGAAAAAAAGAAAGTACAGTCCATATATAAATACCTAATATATCTAATATTAGTAGTATTATACATTATATATATATAAGTAATAAAGAATTTAGGGTAGAAACAAAGTTGCACATTTTAGCGTAGTACAAATCTGCACATTTTAAGGCCATTTGAGTGGCCTTATTGTTTTATGTATGCGCATACATACGTTTCATTGTACATCTAGATGCACATGAAACGTACTTTTGTATTTTATGTTGTTTTGGCTTTTTCGATGTTGTTGATTGCCTTCGCTGTTGTCTTGCGCTAACACAGATAACACAACTAATATATATATAAATATATATATATATATGATATATATATATAAGATAATATATAATATAATATATTCTATATAGATATATTATATTATATATTATATTATATTTATTTTATATAACTATATATATATATAGATATATATATATTATAATATAAAATATTATTATCATATATTAATAAAATAACATAATTAATAATTATTATTATATATATAATATATAATATATATATATATATATATATTTATGATATCATATATAATATATATTATATCATAAATATATATATATATATATATATACTAATATATATATACTATTATATATATATATAAGTTAACTATATATTAGTATATAATATTATTATATATTATATATATATATAATATATATATATATATATATATATATAGTATAATAATATAATATATATATATATAAATACTTATAATAATATATAGTATGTATATATATATAAATAATATATATATTAGTATATATTACTTATATATATATATATATATTATATATATATATATATAGAATAGATATATAATATAGTATATATATATACTATATAATATATATACATATATTAATATAGTAATCTATAGTTACTATATATATATAATATATATAATATATATATATAGTATATATATTATATAGTATATAATATATATATATATTATATATATATATACTGAGGAGAGCAGTAATATAAGTGTAAGGGGGATTTGGGTAACTGAAGGAATTATAGGGGAATTAGTTAATTGAGTGCCGTAGGGAAGATATATGATGGTATTTTGGTCGAAAGAGTGCGTCGATGAGTGACCGAGGGATTGATTGTGAAGAACAAGGTGCGTTTAGAAGTGGTAGAGGATGTGTGGATCAAATACTTTACCTTTGAAACAAATGATTGAGAAAATGAAAGAGAAGAAGAAGAAAATTTGATTAGGATTTATGGATTTGCAACAGGGCGTATATGATATAGGATTTTAATAGGAAAGCTTATTGTAGAGTGTTAAGTGAATATATGGTGTATTGAGGCTTTTGATGAATTCAAAAGATATGTATGACGATAGTGAAGAGAGTGTAAGAATAAATGGAGTTGAAAGTGATTGGCTTTATATTAAGAGCGGATAAAGAGGCAGGGATGTGTTATGTCTCCATGGTTAATTAATTTGTATATAGATGAGGTTATGAAAGAATTAGAGGTGGGGTATTATATAAGTGAATGGCGTGATTTTGAGAGGGGGTATGGTGTTAGAATGATGAAGAATTATATGCGAATTATATGCGGATTATTGGTTTTGTGTGGCAAATTTGATAGTGAGTTTTGCAGAGGATTATAAGGATTTGCAAGTGTGCAAATGATGGGGTTGAAATAAAACTAGAATAACAGTAAGGTTATGGTTGTGAGTGAGGAAATCATTGGTGTGAAGTCATGTTGGATGGTGAGCAACAGGAACAAGTGTCGGAGTTTAAACATTTAGGTTATATGTTGGATGAAAAGGAACGGGTTATGCAGACTTCTTGGAAGTGTTTTGAATTGGCAGGAAGTGGCTTGGTGCATTAAATCCTTGGTGGATGTAAAGTCACTAAGTCTTGAGTGTGCTAGGGTCTTAACTGAGGGTATGTTGTTACCTGTGTTCATGGCAGGGGCGTATACATAGGGTAGGCAGGGTAGTAGTTGCCTACCAATAGTAAAAGTTGTAGTACCATCGTCGAATAGAATTATATTCTTTAAATGTAAAAAAAAATTGAATTTTATATGAAAGTGTAAAAAAAAAAAAGATTATAAAATAAATTTATGAAATGAGAAATTGTGTAAAACCATTAAAATAATTAAAATCATTTTGATTTTCCTTTCTACTCTGTTCCTAAGAGTAAATTGAAAGCGGTGGGCGTACGGTAGATCTTCATATTCATATAAAATATATAGGGAAAAAGCCAAGCGCCATACCTTGCTGGTTGAGCGAAAAAATAAGCAAATTTCGCGAGTACGAAACTTTCGCTCACCACCCAGTGAATCGTACGAAATAATTTGAAAAAAAGATTTTGAACTCTCTCTTCTCTCTCTCTCTCTCCTCTCTCTCTCTCTTCTCTCGTCTCTCTCTCTCTCTCTGCTCTCTCTATCTATCTATCTATCTATCTTAATCTATCTATCTATCTATCTATCTATCCATCATCTATTTATCTATCTATATATCTAACCTATCTATCTATCTATCAATTACGAGATTTGCAATAATAATGGTGCAGAGTGAAAATAAATGTGAGTATTTGCTATGTCAGATTCGTGACAATAGTGTACTTAATGAGTGTGCTTATGGAATTTTAATATATGTAACATTTTTATTTATTAAGTGTTGTTATACCTTATATAACTTAAAATAATTATTTAAAAAATTTTCTGGTAGGGCCATGTCAGGCTTTTGAGTCAATCTTATTGCATATAAATACACATAAAAAAACATAGCTTTATTCAAAATGACGTGAAAACATTAAATTTTTCCTTCAAATAAATAAGGACGTATTGCAGTAAAAGTTTTCTTATATATATATATATATATACTATATGATATATATATATATATATATTAATATATAATAATATACTATATAATATTATAACATATATATATCATATATATATATTACTATATATATATATGCTATATATATAATATATAAGCAGAATATATATATAATATAGTATATATAATAGATATATTTATATATATATTACTATATATATATTATAATATACTATATATATATATTAGATCATATATATATTTATTTATATAACCTTTGCCCTACCCAAGTGTAATCTTCAAGTACGCCACTGTTCATGGGAGTAGCAGGGAAGGGGCAGGGGGGGGTACTTGCCCCCCTAAATCTTGGCGAAATTAAAAATGAACCTTATATATTTGCCAGACGACGTTTTAAGGTTTAATAGTAGAAAAAACGTGGAAAAAATACATCAACCTATAGATTAATGAAGTTAGTTAATTACTAACTTCTACTGTATTATAATTTTTTTTAAAACTTTATGTGTTTATTCGTTTTCATATTTGCTTAAAGTCAACTAGCTTGTGCTTTTATACAGCTGGATTCTTCGACATTATTCTCCGCTAGAACGTTCAGTATGTCGATAGCATTGGCGGCTGGCAAGATGTTGAATCAATCCGAAGGCTACCCCGTTTGACAATTCAGTTTGCAGACAACCACAGTAAAAAACAATTGCAGAACTAATAAAGAGAAATCGCCACCTGATTATTAATTAATCCACTAATTTTATATATATATATATCGTATTATATATATATCATTATTAATAGGATAAATATTATATAATATACTATTAATTATAATATATATAGATTATATATATATATATGATATTAATATACTATATATATATTACCAGTATATATATATACTATATATATAATTATCACTTAACCCTTGCCCCCCCCAAATGAAAATCCTGCCTACGCCCAATGCCTGGTTAATATAAAGTAGTGAAACTATGTCTGGATAAGAGATATAAGAATCTAAAATACAATGTGTTCAGATGGATAAATCCTAGGGGCGTGTTAGGTGAGAGAGAATTGATAAAATGTGAATGATCGCATTCAGAGATTGCTGTGGTGTGTAGAAAGAGTAAATGAGATATATAATGAAAAATACATTGAGATGGTTTAGTATGTGGGAAAAAAATGGATGATAGTCGTTGGCTAAGCGGATATATAGCGGTGAGTGTGCTGGGAATCGACAGGCTGGGTGACCGAAGAAAAAGTAGATTGAGTCAGGAAAGGAAGCCCTGGGGGAGAGAATGAGAGTTTGGCAGAGGCAGAAGAAAGGTGCATAATATTGATAGGAATGAATGGCAGGGTTTTTGGTTTTGGCCCACCTAACAAGGCGATGAAACCACATTGACGAGATGCCATAATGGGGGTCCGTCACAGTCGTGAAGCCCTTGGGTTGATTTTTCTAACTGTGGACGAGTTCTCACTTAAAGTATAAAGGGGCGGTAGACTGGGCTTCTTTTCGCATTGCGTATCATATTCTCTCAAACATACTTTATCTATATTTCCACGTGCATGTGACGCCACCTTAAACCCAGTCTGGAAAAGAGGGTGGTGATCTAACTATACTTACTATATTATATTATTAGTATACTTATTAATTATATTAACATAGTAATAAATATATATAATATATAGTAAATGATGAAAAGAGTAATAAAATACCGAATAAATTATGATACTATACAGTATAGGTATATATATACACTATATATTAATCCTATACAACTCCCAGCGAGGCCTCGCTTCGCACTTGTCAGTTGTCCAGCATCTCTCTCTTGCTGGCCCGAAACTCTTACCTAGAACACTTCTAAGAAGACCATTTCTCGGCGCACGATGGTTGACCAGAGCCAGTTCCTCGAGTTAACAACACTCTCAGGTAAGGTTTATGCCCCTTTGCAAGTATGAACTAGCATCTCTCTTCATTAGCCCAAAACTCGCTCTCCCAGTAGCGCTCTCCAAGAGGATCTTGGCTTCAGGAACTCATAAGCGTCTCCAACGTGTCCAGCTGAGTAATACCAAACAAAAGGAAAGGGACCGGATGTTGCTAGCCCTGTCTGTCATGACCTACATGCGAAACGAAAATCTATTTACATCCCCTGACTGCGCCGTAATATCCATCCATAATCGAGCATAAATCATAATCACAGCAGCGGATTATATATATATATATAGCATGTGGGCTCAAATAATGTTAATTATTATAATAATACCTACCAAATATACCTATATATTTTATATATACAACTATATACTATATATTAATAATATATATACGAGTTATATATATATATTAATTTATTTTATTATTTACTTTATTATTGTATATTTTTATTCTTTATTTAAATTTTACGTCTAGTCTTGGATTTAAACATTTTAACGTGCTGCATTTATTTAATTATATGTTTTAACTTTAAATAATATGCCTGCGCCCGCTATACACATACATGCCAGCAAAATGACCCAATATTGGATTTGATCCACCGTCCTTCGGGATGGTAGGGGAGCATTTTACCGATACACTAACACTTGGAAAGTCCGTAAGGAGATGCTTTTAATTTGAGTCTATTATCGCTAAGCGGTCAATTCGTTATCTCCCTTTGAGGACCATAGTTATATATGTATGTAAAAACAATAAAGGTTGTTAATGATAGAGTACAGAAAGAGCAATTTCACTAAATTAAAATGAAGTTCATCTAACAAAAAATGAAGAATAACTCCAGTTTATTTGCAAGTGTGAGAAACATCGAAGTGGAATGTCCATCGGCAGCAACCTAAGATTAAGAAATTAAATTTATTCAATTCATGCTTACAGTGGATTAGACCTACAGGTAAAACCACTTTAAAAAAAAATGCAAAACTGAAGTCACCCTAAGGGTGTGTAAGACTCCATTTCTACTGGACTTGCGGAACCATCCAGAATTTATAAATGGTCTGAAATATGACAAAGCATTTGATATCATGCATAAAACTATTATGGGCGAGACTACATAAAAACATGGAAATTTTTTTCTCATAAAGCTGGGCCAGAACAAATATATATATAATTAAAAGTATATATATAATATAATATATATATATACTATAAATATATAAATATATATATATATATTATAATATATATTATTATATATATAATATATATATATATATATATATATATCATATATTATAGCGTAAGAGCCTACACCTTAGTTAGGGACCTCTTCTTCCAAGAATAGTTGGCAAGAAACTAATAGCTCTTTATTAATCATCGTAGAAGGCAATTGTGTTTTCCATTACCTGATCTATAAAGCAAGAATAACCCAAGCTTCGGGCTCCAAAATTCATTCAATTACGCTTGACCTCAATCGCAGATTTTAAGATTATCCGGTTGATTATTCTTCCAAGTTATTTAAAGCGCTTAAAAGAACTGAATATCAGGCACTAGAAGAACATCATTGTGTATCAAAAGCACCCTAAATATTTGGTGTAGAAACCTGTCCAAATGTTAAATGTAAAAATCTGTTCTAATGCTAAGTTTAAAAAGCTTGATCTGTGGTATGCGTTGAAACCTGCCATAATATGAAACCTAAAACCTAAACCTGTTCCAGTGCAAAGCCTAAAAACCTGTCAAATGCTAAGTTTAAAACCTGTTTAAGTGTTGCTTGTAATAATTAATTATTGCTAATCTGTCCTCTTTTTCATTACCGGTTAAATTGGGTAATAATTTCCCATCCCAGTGAACTACAGTGGCATTAAAATCCAAATTTTGAAAATGTTACATCAGTTTCTCTGCTTTTTTTTTGCGTTAAGTATATCTACACCGTTGTAACGTTGAGCGACTTATCGATAAGAAATGAACGTCATGCCCAAAGGCTTCCCCTATTGCCGATAAATATGACCAGCATCCCTATCATTATATTTATCGAAATCAGCACAATTTTTTCAGTATTATGTTTTGTGACCCTCTAACCTATTCCTCGATGATATGGCTAGGTTGCTCAAAGTCTACCTTTTCGTCAGAGGTGGGTAATGTGTGATGAACTACCGTTTGATGATGGGCTGAAATCATAAGCAGCTGCTTCCCCTGTAATTTTTAAGTGTTTCAATAACTTGTAGATGAAATATATAATAGATATAAAATGATTAATAGATATTCAGTTTTAGTTCGTAAAGTACAGAAAACTTTGTAATAGTAAAAAAAGTTATAAAAGAACTTTATTGTTAACACTCACCTGCAAATTTTAGGACTGGCGATTTTTCAAAATCTGCAACATTTTCCTTCTTCCCGTTCTTCAATTCTCATTCCCTTTGATGTTAAAATTTAAAATTATACCATGATTAATCCTTGTCTACCTTTTCTTTCCGTTGATTATAAGTAATTATTATCTTCCTCCAACTATTCAGGTAAGAGCGTTCCATGACAATATCAAAGAGGTTGTCTAAGTTTTAACAAAAGCTCTTTCAATTTCTTTTATAGCTTCACTTCCTCATTAAGAGCTTTTCTGAAAACCTCTTAACTCTTCATATTACACTTTCTAATTTCTTTAAACAATGTTGAACATCTACGGTCGAGCTTTGTTTCCAAAAATATAACTCATCAAGACTAGTTTTCACCCATCGAAAAGTAAGTTTCACTTCACGAAAGGTTGAAGAAAAGAACACATAAACTTGTTAATGGAGGGTAGTTTTCCCTAAATGCTTGAAATAGTTTGCCTTTAGATGTACTGAAAAGTTCTTTTCTCAAAGCGCGTTTCTGACATTTCGAGAAATAACATCTGATATATGAACATCAGAATGAAAAATATAAGCTGAATAAAGCCCTCAAAGAAGGAAAGTGATAATATATATATATATTATCGCATACATTATTGTACATATATATATAACAATCTATATATATATATATATATATAAATATAATATATATATATTATATATATATAAAAATATATATATATATATATATATATAATATATATAACCGCATAATTTATCTTACATATCAGATAAACCTAAGTGGGTTTGAACCCTCATCCTTATGATGGTAATTCAAAAGTGTTACCTCTGACCACGATTGAGCTAAAATGAAACCCACCACTTACCTCTGAAAGCTAATTTGGCTTCTCTAGAGAGGAGTAAGGCATGTCTTTGGTGCCATCTAACCACGGGTGAATTAGATTTCCCACCAAAGAACGCCTCACTTCCTCTCGAGGAGCCAAGAGCTTTCAGAGGTAAGTGGTGGGTTTCTTTTTAGCTATCGGGGTCAGGAGGTAACACTCTTGGTTCACCATCCTAGGGTAAGGGTTCAAACCTATTTATGGTCATCTGAAATGCTACAGATAACTTTATGCGGTTGTAGTATTAAAAGTTTGTATACAATCATGATAGTCCCGGTTAGAAAATTACCAGTGTTTGCCCCCCCCCCGCCCGTGACCGAGTGTGAGCGGGCGGGTATCCAAACGAGTTAAAAATGTCCACAAAGACATGCCTCACTTCCTCTCGAGAAGTCAAGTAGCTTTCAGTAAGGTAGTGGTGGTTTCTTTTTAGCTCATCGTGGTCAGGACGTACACACTTGGTTTCCTAAAGGGTAAGGGTTTCAAACCCACTTAGATCACTGATATATATATAATATATATATATATATATATATATATATATATATATACATATATATATATATATATATAAACTATATAATATATATAATATATTACTATATATATATTATACACATCACAATTTATACATCACATACATATATTCACTAACAACTGACATAAGTGTTCTATATTCAAGCTTAAAAAAGATTTGATTTCTTGATACCATTTCTAAATATTTCAGGAACTGATGGGTCCATATATCCAGCAGACACCTCAGGAGGAAGAAGTTGGACAAAAAACCTTGTGATATGGGCTGCAGTAATATGTGTCATCACAGTATATCCCTCTCATTAGAACCTTTTTCCGTTTGAATACCTGGAGGTCTGGGTGACTTGTTTACTAATTAGAATACCCTATAGCCAGCTCAGTGGCCTTGGAGAGGTTGCTTAGTCAAGGCTGCTGACAATTTCTAAGACCAAAGAGCCAGCCCATGTCACCAGCAATTTTGAAAAATTATCTTTATGAAAGAGGGAATATAACCCTGTTCAGAATGCAAAAGGAAGCGAGGAGGAGAGGATCACAGATATGTGGAATAAGCTTAAAAACTTTATTTATTTTTACTTATATTTATATTGCATTTTTATTAATATTAAAAATAATGAACTTTACAACTTACGCTTATTTTTTTATGAATTTTTTTGAGCTCTAAATGTGTGCTTTCAATTTAAAATTTTTTTTATTGGGGACATGTGCGCTTTTGCGTTTGAGGACTAAATTTTTGAAAAGCTGTGCTCTCTGCGCTTCGGCTAGTTTTTCCAACTTTGCCTCCGAAGTTTAAAATTGTGCGCCCACCTCTGATAAACTATATATGTATAATATATATTATATATATATATATATAATATATATATATATATATATATATATTATATATATACTATAATATATATAATATATATATATATATATATATATATAAATATATATATATATATTATATATATATAAATATATATATATAAAGATATATATTATATATAATAAATATATATATATAATATATACTAGCTATTATATATATATATATAAAATATATATACTATATATATATATATATATATATATATATATATATAATATTATAAATATACGTTAATATAATATATAATATATATATATATTTATATATATATATAAATATATATATATATATAATTTATAAATATAGTATATATATATATAAATATATATAGTATATATATATATAATATATAAATATATATATATTATATATATATATATACTATAGTCATATGTATATATATATATATAGTATCATAATAAGTAACTATATATATATTATATAATATAATATTATAATATATAATATATAAATATATAACTATATATATATAATATATATATATTTTATATAACATATACAATATATTAAATAATTATACTAATATAGCTATATATATAATAATATATATATATATATATATATATATTATTATATTATATATATATGTATAGATAGATAGTAAGTAAGTATATATATAATATATTATATAGATATAATAATAATATAATATAATATTAATAATACTATATATATATATATATATATATATATACTATACATATATATAAATGATTTATAATAATTGCTGAGTACTCACAAGACCTCGCCCCGAGCAGATCAGTCACCACCCAAAACTCATGCAACTCATAAATATAGATTCAAACCTAGATAATGTCCACCTTCCCCACTTCAACCCAGATGTTATATGTCCCATGACACAATAGAGCGACCTCCTTCTGGGTGCTCTGTTGCTACTACGTACGCCCCCGCGCGATTTATCTATATCTTCACTTCCCTCGAACGGAACCACCCAGTGGCGGCAGCTGGTTCCGAGCAGTGTTGGCCCTCCAATAAGCGTGAACCAGGGGCAGAAGTAGTAAGTAAGTAAGTACTGCTTATAATGGATGGATATGTACGGGGCAAGTCAGAGATTAGAAGATTTCTCGATGGTCATAAGGCGAAGGGCTAGCACCCGTCCTTTCCTTTTCCTTGTATTACTCCTGGACAGCGTTGGAATCTTATGGACCTAGAAACCAAGAATCCTCTGAGAGCTCTGGTAGAATCGAGTTTTGAGGTCTAATGGAAGAAGATGCTAGCTCTACTGAAGGGCGACCTAACCCTACCTGAGAGTGTTTAACTCAAGGACTGACGTCGGAAACATTGCGCGAGGAAATGATTTTTCTAGATGTATAGGGTTAAGAGTTTCGGCCAGAGATGCTGGACCAATTGACAGGGCGAAAGCCTTTATATATATATATTACAGTTATATATATATATAATATAGTTAATATATATATATATATATATATATATATATATCATATAATAGCTAATATAATACTATGATATATATATATATATATATATATATTATAATATATATGATATATATATACATATATTATATATATGGAAAAATGTCGTTTTCAAATTCATCTTTTGTCGCGTTTTCTGGGTCACAAACCAACTCCGCTTGCCTGAGTACGTGTCCTGAGTCGTCACTTGACTCAAGGTGAGTCGTTCGGAACACAAGACGATGACAACTTGAGAGAACATATATATATACTATATATATATATATAATATATATATAATATAATATATATATATATATTATATATATACTATATGAATAATAATATATATAATATATACAAATAAATAATTAATAATATAGTATACTGTATATATCTATTCCGATATATATATATATATATATATATATATATATATGAATAATAATAATATATTATATATGATAATATATAATATATACTTATATTATATAGATATATATATATATATAATATATATATATATGTAGTACTCCATTATACTTTGTAAATACATTGTTTTGGCGCGGCAAAATTTAGCATACAGCAAAGTGGAAAAATATAAACTCGTCCTTTGAGATACTCTTCAGTCAGTGATAAAAAATATAAAAAGTCAAAAGAAAATAAATTCACTCAAAGTACTCTCTCTAGAAATCCTCCTGGCAAGTGAGGCTAAATTTTCAAGGAAAAGGACTGCGACTCCAATCAATCCACCAATTTCGTCCGCTAAAGCGAAGATCAGAGCAATTC